>JANRGW010016367.1:17592-35421 GCA_024733675.1 Psilopsiagon aymara | reverse complement strand
TTCTCCAGGCTGAACAGCCCCAACTTTCTCATCCTATCTTCATACAGGAGGTGCTCCAGTCCCATGATCATCCTCGTCGCCCTCCTCTGCACTTGTTCCAACAGTTCCATGTCCTTTTTAAAGACACCAGAACTGCACACAGTACTCCAAGTGAGGTCACATGAGGGCAGAGTAGAGAGGCAGATCACCTCCTGCAACCTGCTGGTCACGCTCCTTTTGATGCAGGATACGGTTGGCTTTCTGGGCTGTGATCGCACACTGCCGGCTCAAGTTCATTTTCTTATTGACCAACATCCTCAAGTTCTTCTCCACAGGGCTGCTCTGAATCTCTTCTCTGCCCAACCTGTAGCTGTGCCCAGGATTGCTCTGACCCTTACAAGTCACAAATAAAATTTAGAGCAAACATTTTTTAAACATCAGTTGAGTCTCTTAATTAATTTTAACTTTGTTGCACTAAGATGTCACACTGTATCCATATATAAACACACTTAATATTACGTGGATTAGTGCTGCTCAGGAAATTGAGATGCCAAGCTGAGAGAACAGCATGTGTTTCATTCAAAGAAGATGAAGGCCTTCTGAATTTTGGTGCTTTGTAAACACCTGCTAAACTTTGATTGAATGATGCCTGTGAAGTACACAGGGTCAAATGTGGTCAGTATCTCAAAAAACACCAGATCTTTCAGTATTGAAAAAGCAGTTATAAAAAGATCTTGGTACATTCATATATACCCTCTTTGCCTGTCACTTCAAAAATGTCCCAGGTATCCACAACAGAGGCTGGATTATCCTTTGTCAGTCCCCTCTCCCTCAATGTTGATGAGAATTACACCCACCAAATTCCATATGCGTAGTAGATTGAGCTTTGTATCAACAAAAGAGGCTCCTTGCTTAGAAGCAGCATCACTGAGGTACCAAAGCCAAGAATTACAAAGAAATCTCAAGTGTTTCATTCATACATTAGTCCTTGGCAAATATTAATTTATATCCCCTTAACTTGGAAAGCCATTAGAACGTATTCAAGTGCAGCTTCTTTGTAAAAAGTAGGATTAGCCAAATTCTATTTCCATCAAAAATCCTACACTCTTGGTAAAGCACAAACTCCATTTCTGATGTACCCAAGGAAGAGAAAACAGGAGGAAAAAGCATAAACAGGTGCAGCATTTGCTATACCAAAAGCGAAAAAGCCCCTATTTCCCTCCCTAGTTGTACATATATGATGGGAGCCTACTTCTGTAAGGGATTTCATCTTGTAAAACTGACGCCTTGTTGAAAAGATGATTACCACCCTTGAAGAGAGGGAAGCTGCACCCAAAGCACCAATTCAGATGTTTCAGACAGAAGTCTAGCCTTCCATCCAAGACAAATATGGAGCTTAATCTGCACTGCTTTTACTGTGGTTTATAAGCCTGCAATATTTGGAGAGGACTTGCTTTATGATTCAAAATGAATGGGGTTGAGTGGGCCTTACTTAACCAGTATCTTTGTGGTAAAATTCAACCTTGCCTTGGCAGGCAAAGAGAGGGAGGGAAAGCACTTAAGATTCCACAATGACAGAAGAAAATCTCATCATGTAACTGCATTCTTCTGCCGCACCCAGGCAGATGCAGATCACCATTGCTCTCTAATGTCCTAAGTAAGAATACAGAAACTTTTCTCCTCAGTCTGTATGGCAGTGTTCTTTAAAGACGACATGACTACTTCTGAGCACTTATGCAAAAGAACCAAGAAAATACACTTACACTGCATTTCTTAGGCTGAGAAAATGGCAGCCAGATAGAAAGAAGATTCCATCAAGACTAGTTTTGAAAGTGAGCTTCTTCATGGAAAAAATACAAAGAACACCAAAGGGTTTCAGCTGTGTGTGTGTGTGGTTTTTTGCCTTTGCTTTGCTTAAAGAGAAATGATATAACTAAAATTATCCTCATAATTCTTCTCTTGCGGGCTTTGTGCCTTAAATAAGACAGGCTCATCCCATGTCTGGGGGTCAAAATCTGAAACTGAGGCTGGACTGTAAACAAAATCAAAACAGGCTTTCCAAATACTATTGGTCTTTTAATAAAAAGGACAGAGAAAAAATTGGCTAAAATCTTTTATCTTTACTAGAGTACAACAATTTCTCCCCATTTACCCCATAATCACTTCCATTTTTATTTATTTTCTACTATTCTTTCAATCCTTTCAAATGCAGTGATCTAAAGTACACATGAAAAAACGGAGGAGTATCTACTAACTTTTTTCTAAATATTGCTTTATACTGTAAAGATTATTTTATAAAGCAGAATGTTATTTTGCTTATTTAAACTGATAATGGGAAAGCATATTTCCTCATTGCACATTGTACACCATTGCCAGGAGTTTTGTGTCTTCCTGAAGAGCGAAGGTGAAGGCAGCAGCATCTTGACAGGCTCCAAGGAACCTCTTTTCTGTTTTCCAGCACAGGCCTTCAGAAAAGCTATTCTGTGAGCAGCTAGGCTGCAGTACAAGCTGTGAGTAGCAATTGAAATCAGTGGTGGAGGTCAGGGTACTTTCACACACATGAAATTTTCCCATGTCTGGTTTGGGTGATATTCACCTATTTTTCCTGAACACTGGAAAGGATTTTTTGCTCTTTTTTCATTTGACAGTACACAATTGGCTTATGTGTCTGTGAGCAAAAGCAAAAGCAAACAGTTAACATAAAACAGGTACCCTCTGAGATGAAATGGGGCTTAAAGGTATTCAAGTGCGAGCCTAAGACTTTGGAGTTACGGATCAACATTGCTGTCCAGAGACAATGCTTTCAGTATGAACTTAAGGCAAGTGGCATCATGATAGCAAGGAATATGGCAGGCTGTACTTGGATGCCTCCTGAAAAACCAAGTGGAAAGTTCCTCTATCTAGGTTGCCCTACAGTAATATCAACACCACTGATACTGATTGAAAGAGTTGGATGAGGGCTGCAGCACATTAAGTCAACTTGAATATCAACATATTGGTTAACCCACTAAACATCCATGGTCAGATTCCCAGCACTGTTGGGGGAGTGATCGTACCAGTGCAGCATTCATTTTGCACTTCTCATGGTGACAAAGCCTAGAGCAGAATGTCTTGGAAGGCAAGAGGACACACCACCACTCCTGTCACAAGAAACTGATACAAGGTCACTTGCATCTAAATTACTTCCCAGGTGTAACCAACCATCTGGAAATATCAAGATTTACTTACTCAAACTGATTAGCTGGTAAACCAATTATAATCCTCACCCAAACAGCTCCATCCTTCCATATATAGCACCATGCCCTCATACCTGAAATGCACACATCCCACACACTTGTTCTGCAACACTACCTTAGCTACATGGCCTTAAGTCTCTGGAGACAATTTTGCACTACCTTGTGCACCTGGGGATCCCAGTGACTTACTTCAGTGTGTTCCTTCCTGTTGAAGGAAGGGATGAATGTTGCCTGTAAACACTGCTAATTACCGAGAACTAGAGCTGGTCAAGAAGTGGCATATGCTGCAATGTAAGAAAGCAGCCAAAAGAATTTACAGTTTCTTTGAAGGTTTGTCAGCAAAGCTTGAAAATCTAGAGCATCCCACTTCATTCTTTTTTGCTTTATCACTGACTCACAATAAAAAGACAGGGAAAGAAAAGAAAGGAAAGGGAAAGATTTAATGGGGCAGGGAAAGAATCCCTTTGTCTACTCCAAACCAAAGTAACTGAGGTGGCATTCCTAACACCACAGCCCATCATAACATAGTGATTTCCAACCTGTGGTCCACAGTGTCAGCAGCATGTGCCTGGTTTGTGGGACTGGAGCGTTTTTTTAATCAAAGGTGCATGATGGTCTGGAAGTGTGTTGTGGCCTGACAGCAGTCTGTGGTTCACTGGACTTGAGCCACAGCCTCAACTTCTGCCACTGCCTAACCACTCCATGGCTTGTGTAATTCAACCTCAGAGACAGCTGTTAAGACTCAGATTCAGCTGAAGAATATCAGGGAGAGCTTTATTTTACTTCACTTCCATATGCATTTCTTTAAGCAGATACTAAAGGTCAATTACGTTTTATACCTGCACATGCATGTTTTTATTTCCCTCCTATAAAGATCCCCCTGATGTAATGTCTGTATTCTGCTCTTTGGGCTTTTCAGACACTTTAGAACAGTCCCTGTTTTACAGATTTTTATTCCCATTATTGCCATTTTGCCTGATTTTAAGTTCACGCAATTTCCAGTTGGAATGATCCAAAGCATAAGCAATGTACAGGAGATTATTCCATCATTGAAAAATTACAAAAAAAAAACCAAAACAAACAACAAAACCAATAATGTTTCTACTTGCTAGTTATGCAACTGAGCAGGGAGATCACCACATCCAGAGCACAACTGGGCTAAGATGCACACATAATACATATTTTATATGAACTTTCCCCCTCTGTTAAATGAAACTCCCTGACAAGATAAACAGGGCAGAGCAGGGAAAGAGCCTCCATACAATAAGAACCCACCTACTATACTCCCATACAAAATGGTCCGCCATTTACTTTGCTCACAAGAAATTTGAGAGCTGAATTTATGGAGAACAACTGTTTCAATGAATCTTGCTTCTCTTCCCTTTGTCATTACTTCATAAGATGCTACCTATGCCTGTTAACATTGGGGAAGGACTAAACACTAAGACTTTACCAGAAATTATATTTACAATATAAACATGGCTGTCTTGTTTCGGGATGTCCCCCCAAACTTGAGTATGACTATTTCCTCTCCTACAACATCTGCAGAACCCAAGATTCATTGCTCATTTCATAAAGTAAGTTCTTTTAAAATGTAAGCAGGCAGCTTCAGTAAGAAATTTTCTTCAGGCACAACAAAACTTTTGATTTACAGAAGTGAAATATGGCAAGTTAGTCATGAAGAATATTGACTCACCTCTCAAAGAGAGTTTTCTACCACTTTTTTGAGCTAAGCAAGCATAAATAAAATCAACAAAACCTAGTGACGAAGACGTACACTGATGACACCAGAAGTGATAAAATTCCCTTCTTTCACCTTAGCTTGACAATTAGAATTCACTTTGATGCATTCAACTGCTTTCTGAGACATGCCATTACTAGATCTGAACTATAAGATGACCTTACTTGGTAAGTAAGTCTCACCAAGTATATTTGCTACACAAATATCTGTTATTCAAAAGCCATTACTCCACTAAGCAGGAATGTGTTTTAACAGTTGGCTGTTACATATTCTTAACAGCCATGTCTTTCATTGCTGTACGATTGCCTAGTGTACCAGAGAGAAGCTCACACGCAGAACACAGAATTCCCTCATAGCTCCAGATTTTAGAGCTTGTTAAACTATACTTTCAATTATTGTCAAACAGACTTCATCCTCCACATTCAGATTCTACAGTTTGTAAAAACAGGCACTCCTATTAAATCCTTACCTTGTAATTGAATTCGTTCTCCTTTCCTACTCTGCCAAACACTAAGTACCACAGCACAAAAGAATTCAGTTATCTTAAAACTTCAGAAAACAACTACCTTTAAACAATGCAGTACAATGCTTTTGTCCATGGAGCTACTAATATAAGCTTTCCTCTTCGTACAGGACTCAGCATGCTAAAAATTAGTGACATTTTAAGTGGAACAATTCTTTAATCATCAGGCTGATATTTGGCTGGCGTTCTGGTTATAAGGCATCAGTGAGAGGGAAGGGCTGAGAACATATTATGCAACTAGTCATTGCAAAAAAATAATTAAAACAAATTTTAAGAAATGTTTGTGATAAACACAATACACACAGGAAGACAAAAGGAGTCTGATGCCATTGGACTAAGGTCTGCTATTTCACAGAATCACAGAATGGCTTGAATTGGAAGGGACCTTAAAGCTCATCCAGTTCCAATCTCCTGCCATGGGCAGGGACACCTTCCAGTAGATCACGTTGCTCAGAGCCCTGTCCAAGCTGGCCTTGGAGACTGCCAGGGATGAGGCAGCCACAGCTTCTCTGGGCAGCCTGTATCAGTGTCTCACTATCCCCATAGTGAAGAATTTCTTTCTAACATCTAATCTAAAGATACCCTCTTTCCGTTTAAAGCCATTCCCCCTTGTCTTATCACTACATGCCCTTGTAAGAAGTCCCTCTCCAGCATTCTTGTAGGGCCTCTTTAGGTACTCGAAGACTGTGACAAGGTCTCCTGGAGCCTTCTCTTCTCCTGGCTGAACAAGCCCAACTCTCTCAGCCTGTCTCCAGGTGTTCCAGTTCTCTGATCATCTACCTGGCTGATTTGGAAAAGGAGAATTTTTCCTGAAAGGAAAGGCTTTCCTCAGTTTTTATGAGAAGTGGAACACTTCAGTGTGAGCTGCTCCTGCCTTCTCCATATTTTGGTTCAGACCTAGCTAATCAACTAAAAAGGTAGTTCTGCACTAGGAAATAAGGGAGATACCAGGCCACACTGTGTCCTCTCACCCTCCCCTCCATGCTCAGATGTGACACATGGAAACCCAAGATGGCTAATCATAAGTTCAGCTTCAGGCAGTGGTAAGGGAATTCTGTGGCTAGATAATCAGCATCTTGGCTGGCCTGTACAAAACAGCTCTCCTCAGACAACGAAATATTGCTTGGAGTTTAACTATCAGTTCAGCTATAAGTAATTTCTTTTTTTACTAGTGCATTCATAATAACACTGAGGTTTCTACGAAGTGAGGTTATAGCTCTTTTAGTGTTACATGGCAGTTAAGCCAGGCTCTCTCAATACTGGATTCAGCTCTACTCATTCTGTAAAAAACAAAGTAGAACACAGTGATCTGTGTCCACTTTGTCAAGCCATTCCCCACAGGTGACTGATTGGTAGTAGTGCCAGCAAACTCAAGGTTTGAAAACACTGTCCCTGGAAAACCCTTTTCTCATAAAGCAGACTCAGAGTCTCCAAACTGGCAGCAATCTAGCATGAAGAGAACATAGCTGTCCTCTGGCCAGACTCTCAGTGATGCTGACAGAAGTTCATGATAGAGGACAAGTGTGCTAGACAGGTTGTCTTACTCTCTGTTGCATCAAGGACAGGGAGATGGAGCTTAACTTGGTACAGTCAGCAGAGTCACCTAAGCACACACAACTCCCCCCCCCGTAGCAAGCTGCTTCCTTTTGCTGTTCACATCCCTCTTAGCAGTACAGTTAGAGTAGTCATGTGCCTTTCTGAAGTTATGACTTCCATTCTTTCCTCTCCTAACTTAAACCCCTCTGTACGGAAGCTGACTGTATTTGTAACTCCTATGGCTTGGCACAACCTAATATATCTTCATTTTAGTAGCACCCAACTTAAGCACAACTGTCTTTCTCATAAAGATTATTCTACTACACTGGCTCATAAGCAGGACCAGAAAGAGAGACTTTTGTTTAGGGCAAGGCACCCACTTGACTGAAGATCTCTAATTGTCTGGGAAGTGGTTTGTTTGGTTTTGTTTTCCTACAAGGAAATTTAATTGCTGAAATTTCTGGGCACGTTTTATAGATGCAATAGCAGTGCCTCACTTAATGTGACATTACACACAGTACTCCCAGAGAATTGTAAACTGCTACCTTTATAACACATAGTATAAGGAGGCCTTGCAACCTTTCCTCTATTCAAAGATAACAAAAAGGTTTTTTGTTTCCACTTCTGTGGAAGGAAATGTAACAAATTCCAGTATTGCCAAGATCTTTGCTAAGTCTGCAGCTCCCCTACAGCATGCCAGCGATCACAGGTTCAAACTTTGGAACATAAGAGATATAGCTAATCTAAATTGCAATACAATACACACTCTTCCTCTAAACACAGTCCTCTCCTCATATAGATTGGAGTCATCCCCTTAGTTCCTCCCTCCCATTCATTCTGCTGCCTATGATAAACTCAACCTCTTTGTGCAACCAGTTCACACCATTACTTAACACTGTCTGTTCCTTACTAATAAAAGGTGAATAGTTGTCTCTCCTTTTTACTGCTTCAGAAGATTCTTACTCTTGTGAAATCACATAAACTCAGTCTACAATTTTAATCAACTACTGTTCCCCTTTACTGGTAAAAATATAGAATTTTATTTATATATATTTATTTATACAGAATTCTATTTAAAATACTTAAATAGAATTTACTATATATATATTTCCTGTGACAATCAAAATCTCATATAAGCAGTGTTCTGAAGTTTATTACATTAGAACTCTAGGTATCTCCTTTCTTCATATTCTATTCAGTTGCAAGTCTCAAACCCATATGTCAGCTGACAAATTGCAAGTTTGTAGGTATAAATATTAAAGACGTACATTACAAACTAAGTTCCAAATCTACAGTTTAAACCATAATGCAAAATCAGATAACCCTATATTTGAAGCAAGATTAATATTCTTTCCTGATCCACTGTTTTCCTTTGCTTTTTTAAGTTCTATCAAGTAGTGAGATGTTAATGTAAGCCTCACAAAATTACCAATTTCACATGTAAAAGACAGTATTCACTATGACAACTGCCTATTATAATGCTTCCCATGTTGATAAAATTATTTATGACAAGGAAAATAAATTCTTTCTGATAGATTCATTTCCTCCCCTCAGTCTCAACTCTGGTTTTACTGTTGTTAAAAATATTCTATTGTTTCCTCATGCAGATGCAGGAGCTGTAGGACTGCCAAAGTTATTCTGTAGTTTTAGACTAGAGCAGCAGGACCTTTCATACCAATGAACTGATCTACTCTTCATCATTTGGCATCAACCAACTTCTGATCCTTCAAGAAAAGATCCCCCCACACTAAATACAGTTCAGCATATAGATCCAACACCATGTTCTAAATAACTCTTCCCTGAGTTCATACCCCAAAACATTAGACAGAGCTATCCTTGGTGTTCTTTTTTTGCAAAACAAAAGATGTTACTTAGTCACCAGACTTCAAAAAATCCTGCATCAACCCATCCCAAAGAATTAGCCGTCAGTTATTTATCAAACCCACATTTTCATGCTACAGTAATGCAATTACTACTGATGCCAGGTCCGCTCTAAGTGCAGCTATATGCTGAAATGAGCTACAAACAAGAGAAGATAAAATGATTTTGTGGACAATAGTATGTTTGATTTATGTCAACTGTCATTACCCTAAGACACATAAAGCCTCTTTCTGGGGGATTAAAAGCAAACCATTGACCATATACAGCTTAGTAAGTAGTCTTTGTGTTGATGAATGCTGTATTCAGAGAAGTAATTCTTTTCATCGTAATTCACATGTCTATCCTGCATCTCCTAGAATAAAACCATCAAAGTTTAGCAATTGACTTTACATTTTAACTAATCCTTGGCTTAAACTTGGTGGGAAGAACAATTTTATTAGAATAAACACAGATTGAGTGAAAACTGAATTTATAGGGAGAAGATAAGCTTTAAAACCAAGACGAGCCCATTGCCTAGGCAGATGAGACAGAATCCAATGAAATAGAATCCAGTGCCCAAGAGTGGACAAAATCAGTGATCCTCAAACTGCGACTAAGCTCCTTGTGGCCGCTAAGGGATTCAAGAGGGATCCCAAAGTACAGCAGGAAACTTATTAAAAATGTCTACCCACCACTCAAGCTTCAGGGGCATAAAGATAGATGAGGAAAAAGGACGCTATACAGAAGTCCTGAGAGACTTGGCAAACCTCACCATGTGCTATGCATACATGTATGCATTCATGTATGCATACATGAAGCTATGCATACATTGAAATTCACTCAGCATGCCATCCTGTATCATTCCAACCAGTATACCAGGGACTCCACTAAATACAGGACCAGACTCTCACAGGTCAGCACCACAAGGTTTGCACAGGCAAGTCCACAATGGATTTTCTGACAGAAATCCAAAGCTTCTGTTCTCCTGGGAACATAACCTCATTGCGTCCCAAGAGAATAAGGGCCTTGTCCAACTCCACTGCAAGTAAATGATAGGGTGTGAGTTTGATGTTTGCTTCTTTTTAAGAAAGACTAACTTTCTGGGGGGGAAAAAAAGCCAACAAAACAGCAAAATGAAATAAAGCATAGTACCTGTCCACTGTAACTATTTACTTCTGAATTCTGTTTAGATAGTGGTTTGGGCATTTATTTTCTCCTGAAATGTTTGAGAAATAATTTCATAATTTTTTAAAGCTCTGTTAAGCAATAATATTTAAACTGAACAAATGTGAAAAATACCTGAGTCCCAGTTTCAGAGAACTATATAAATTTTACTTTTACAGTTCAAGACAGCTTTTAACAAAGGCAGGAAAATATGCCTACATTTAGCACAGAAGATGAAATTGCATCAATCCTATTAGATACAGTAGCAGATTTCTCATATGCAGCGACTGTGACCACTGCTCATCACCTCTTGGAATAGTAGTGTATGGACAAGTATTGCAGTTAAGGCTCAGAGTAAAAGTGAGATTGATACTGTTTCATCCCTAAGATTTTCAGCAGTTTTTAGGATTTCTGTGTATGTCCAGACACTTTTTATGGAACACACACAACCATTTAGTGAGATTTATTAGAGGTATATACACTCACAAGCAAGGTCCCTCTACTTCAAGTGACTTCAGAAAAACTGTAATGAAAAGACTGAATACCTGAAAAACCCAGCATCTGTGGACTCCAAAATAAATCTCATGCCTCTTCAGCAAAAAACCAAGTAAAAGTAAACCAACATGAATATATCCCACCAAATATCCTACAGGAAACTTTTTTTTAAGTCAAACTTCAGCACTGCTTTTTATTCACAGGCTACATCAAGGCTCATTTATTCTGTATTTCACACCAGGAAATCAGGTAAGCAATATCGGTGGTGGCATGCCTGCGTCTGCTATTCTAACCCAAGACATTTCAAACTAATTAAAACCAACAAAACAAAACTACAAACTATAAACAAAAAACAAACAGAAGACATAGTTCTTCCACTGAACTTTATCTTCGTCACTGCAAATTACCTAAAGATACAGAGGACGAAAAGGCTGCCAAATTACGGGCCCAATCCCAATCTCAATCTCCTTTGGCTCAGGACAAAAGCAGGTTTTGAATTGGTGCATCTGAGAGTGGCAACTTGTGAGTTCCTGAGGGTTTTTTGGCCGGTTTTTTTGTTGTTGTTGTTGTTGGGTTTGGGGTTTTTTTTTGTTCTGTGTTGTTTATTAGTTAAATATACTTTTTAAGCGCCCTATATAGATATTTTTGTCTCTATTTATTCAGGGAGCGGGCAGGACACCCAAAAGCCACGCTATCTCCCGCGGGTACACCCCACCTCGCCTCACCTCAACTCAGGATGGCCAGCCGCGCCTCAGCCTGACCCTCGCAAGGCGTTCGCACCCGCCCGGCTTCACCTCCCAGCCCACCAAGCTCGCCCCTGTCCCCGGCACCACCCCGAGGGCACCCGCGGCCCCTCAGCCTGCCGCGCCCAGCCGCCGAGCTGCCTGCGGGCTCAACCGTCGCCCCCCCCCACTTCCCCGGGGGGGATGGAGCGGCGGCAGTGGCTGGGCAACCCCAGCGCCTCGCTGGCTGGGGGCACCCACCGCGGGGAGACGGACGGGGAAAGTCGGGCAACTTGTGCCGCTGGCAGGAGGCTGCAGCCCCCGCTCGCCCACGAGGGGCACGGGGAGAAATCACCTGAGAGGCAGCGCGCCGGAGGCAGGCGGGCGAACTGCCACTGAGGCTCCCTAGCCGAGACCCACCCCCGATCCTCCCACCTCCTTCCCGGGCTGAGCGGCAGCCGGGGCTGAGGCTGTCCTCCCTCAGGCTCTACGGCGACGGCTGTTCCTGCTGCCTCACGGTGGGGGGAGGAAGGCGAAGAGGGAAGGCAGAGCGAGAACTCTCGTCTCCAGCGACAGGGTCCCCATTCCCTCCGCACCACTCCGGGGGAAGGCTTGCTCCCCCGCCGCCGGGTCGGAAGGCTGCACCGGCTCCCCGCAGCACTCACCTCCCCTCCCCTCGCTCGCTCGCTCGCTCGCTGCCCGCAGCCGGCGCCTCAACGAGCGCACCCCCTCCTCCGCGCTAATGGCAGGAGGAGGAGCAGGAGAGCGGCGGGAGGGCCTCGGCCGAGTGATGTTTATCCGGCGGCTCTCGCGAGAGCGCGGTGCTGCCCAGCTGCGCCGCGATCGGCGGCTGCCGGTGCGTGCCCCGCCGCGGGGCCGGGACCGGGTCCGGGACCGGGACCGGGACCGGGACCGGGGCCGCTACCGCGGGGCGCTGCTGGCGGCCCGTTCTCCAAAACCGTCCCAGCAGCGGTGGCCGGGGCCGAGCGGCCTCGCTTCGGGTTCTGACGAGTGCGGGCACCAGTCCTGGCTCCACACGGGCCGGAGGGAGCGCCCGTCTCCTCAGCCTAAGCATCCGGCTTAAACCCTCACGCTCTACAGGCTCTGATGATAGAGGTTCACTGAAGGGCTTGTAGCTGTGGAGAGTTCTCCCACTCAGGAGGGCACTACTGAACTTTCTTTGAGCACACGTAGGTGTCTGGGTGCTCAACCAGAGGACAGCAGAATTATCTGGAAACTGCATTTTCGGGCCTTTCACTTTTGTACCCTTCTGTCCCACCACTGAAGAAGTATAAGGGTGGGATGTTTGCACAGGCAACACGTAAGTGAGACCCTGCTTTGGTGTTAGTACCACCTGATCATAAAATGAAGCAGCCAGCGCTTACAGAGAAAGCTGTTATCCCAAGGATGCAGCAATACAGACAATACAGGTTTCTTAGCGCAGGCAGCGACATGGAAGGCCAGACTCAAGACTTGGAGAATGACAAAGTACAATCATCTGCTGCTGTCACAACATGCAACGTGTGCAAGGGAGTGAAAGTTTGTCCTCGTGATGTCACTTCACTTGAGGATAGTTGCTGATGAAGAGGACTTATTTGGTAGCCATGTTTAATTTATTTTACCTAATTAGTCTATATAGAGGCAAGGGTCTTAGGAACTCTGTGCAGTGAAGCACATCTCTTGCCCAGATATCTCAAATCTCAGGACCTCAGGAATATCTACATGTCCCCTTTGCCTGCCGGCAGAGCCAGGAAATTCACTGAGCACTGTGGATCCACGTGCAGAGGCTGGTTTCCAGAAGCATTAGATTTGGTAGGTTTGAAATAACAGAAGCCTCAAATTAGCATGTTTGAACTTGAATGCGATGCAAGAGTGCTTCCTTTGTGACACCTGAACTCTACCATTGGAGCCTATGGTAGTGAAGTGGTGCGCTCCCATTTACCATGTTGCAGTGCTTGGAAGCACACACAACCCAGAAAAATAGTGAGAAGGGAAAAGATACGTTCTACGCTATGATAAGTAAATTCAATATGAACTGGCTGTGGATCTAAAAAAGGCAATATTTCACTAAAGTGTTCTTCCCAGGGCAAAAATCTGCAAGCATCTTTACCAATAACAATGGTAAATGGGAGTGACAGACACCGCTGCCCCCCTAACAGGAATGGGGACTGATTTTGACTGGGGGTTTCTAGTGTTTGAGAGTTATGGTTTCAGTGTCTTGCTTCTGTCTGCTTCCCTGCGCTAAAACTGTCAAAGGGAAGTTGGGGGAGGCAAGGTCAGTCTTGGAGATGATGAGGGCCAGCTGTGACAATGAAAATTGAATGAATATTCACAACATGACGTTACAGTTCCTGACTTGCTGCTGCTACTCCTCTTGTGGGTCCTGCCAGCACAGCAGATGGCAGACACTGAAAGACTGTTGTGCCAGTGGAAAATTACTGAGTTTTGTTGGTCCTGCATATGTGTGTGTGTGTGTGTGTGTAAGGGGGGAAGTGGGGCAAACTTCTGTTTATTAAATTATTTTCAAGAGAGAAAAGGAGAAGAAATGGTTCCTGAGACTATAGAGATTACTTCCATGTGAAGAACTGGCTTCCTATTTTAAATTGATGATACATGTCTGTTTACTGATTCATACATTATAAGTTTTTCTTGTAATTCCATGTAACTTTCTTCATAAATCAGAATCATGAGTTTTCCTAAGCAGTAGTGCAATTAAAAAGAGAAACAACACTGTAATAATAGCACTGGCTATTACTTAAGAGACCTATGGAAAAACTACATAATTCGTGTTTCTATTTTTAAGTGGCTGTGACAGTATTTATGTTAGTGGACTTTCCATTACAAAACAGATATGGTTTATTTTATTTTTTTAATTTTACATATATTTTTTTACATAGCTAAATACACAGCAGATTGTCTTACTTCTATACACATAAGAGGTTATCTTGCTTGATCTTGCAGTGGGGTCATCACTACTGCAGCTGAAGTCAATGGAATACCTATGTGAACACAGTTCTATGTGTCTGCAGCCTTTGAAGGTCTGCACACTTAAAGAAGTTACAACCAAATGCTCATCCTTACATAAACCATGGCAGAACCAAACCTGCAGATAGTGTCTGTGCAGGCAAATGAAGTGTGGAGAGTTGGCAGAAGTAAGGTTTTAACCAGCACTGGTGCCACTTGACAGTTATAAACAGCAGTGTTTGCCCAGTAACTTCTGTTTGTGTATATTTATAGAGTTAGCCCTTCATTTAGAGGTTTGACAACTCATTCTGCCATCTCTTTAAGGTGCCAGACATAGGACTTAGAAAAACATTTTGCATCAAAATCTTTGCTCTAAATGTGCGTACTTCTGTACACTGTATAATGTTCCAGTCCTGCAAGTTGCAACAAGCAGAAAAAGATTCTGCTCAGACATTCTGGCTGCGGCATCAGGATACACCCTGGTGGGCAGCAATTAAAGGCAAACACAAAAGCCTAAATACCTTTTGTCAAATTCCACTGAACCTCTGAAGCCTTCAGAAAACTTAGGGGAAGGTCTTCAGCAAACTGAAACAATACTGTGATCATTATTGAAATTCAAAGGGAGGATATTGTCTGTGAAAGAACATTTATGTGAGGTTTTGACATACATTTCTTTCTTCAGTCAATTGGTGTAGCAAATCACTGCGTCAGAGTCATGCTGGGAGGTGTGTCTTGGAAAGATTCTGGGCTTTTTTAACTGTGAAAGGTCCTTGTCAGCATCAGAAATAACCTGTAAATGTTTAATTCACAGGAGACATTACAAGCAGTTTGCAACTAACTACTTAATCAGTGTAACATTTAGGAATTAATTCTGACTTTTCTTTCTTGCTTTCTTACTATTTTTCTATACTGTGTAAGCCATTCCATACTTCTCATCGCTCTTGTTGCCTAGCTCTGAATCTTTTCTATTACATTTTTGCAACTAAAAAGCCCAGATTTTCACTATTCAGGCTGTGGATGAGACATGCATTTATCCAGGGCCATATACTTCTTGCCTCACCTCTTAATCAGAAGGCAGACTACATCATTTGCTATGCCTCTTAAAAATAGTAACAAAGTTAAGCAATGTCAGCAAGTAAGTAATATGAGTTAAGTTTTTAAATGAGGTGCCTTCTGAAGGCATTTTCAACAATCCAGCTCTGTTCCATACAGGCAACTACAGACTGTTGCTATCTCCAGACCCCTTCTGAGAAAGTTCTACTTTATACTTTGCTGAAAGCCCAGATAATTTTACATATATTAATAGCATCTACATCTCTGGGAAACCATTTGTATTTCCATGCGTGTAGTCTAAGAATCAAAGCAACTCATTCAGCTATACAAAACCAAGGAAATTACTATAGCCACCTCACAGACTGCCAACTCATATCCTGAATGTCTTAGCAACTCGCAACTGTCCTTCCAAACCAGTATTTTGGCAATTTTCAATGCCACTAAAAATTACTTCTTTCCTATGTAAGTATTATTCTTTAGCATGAACATCTGGCTTATCTGTGACTTTTGAAGGCAATTTGGAACCCACAGCATGATTCTTCCTGGAAGAGAGACAGAAAATTCCTCATGCAGGAGTTTAAGGATGTGACATATTAATGGATTAATTTTGTAAGCAATTAAAATATTTATAGCTGAGTTCATTTAAACAACGTCACCTCTTAAAATATTATTCCTGAATTCTCTTTGGAGAAAATCCTTGGTGGACTTGCAAGATACATATTTAGTACGTTATCTTTTTCCATAAACAAAGAAACGCAGAAAGTCTGGAACAAAAAAGTTACCAAAAGCACTAACTATTTTTAATTCTTAAAGAAGCTCAGTATTCTGTGTCAGTATAGTTGGCATTGTCCTTTCTTTAAAACGCTAGAGAAAAATGAAGTTGACAGCCTTTCCAGTCAACCCTAGGGATACAAAATAACATATTTGTCAAAAATACTCATATTTTTCAGGCATTTTATTCTTAGTTAATATATCTGTTCTTGCACTGTTTCACGAGTTACCATATGTTTTTTTCCTCTTAGCAAAGATTGTCTGCATTCTTTGCCAGATTCATTGTTATTTTCACGTTATCCTGATACATGGGAGATCATCTGTATATCACAAGCTTACCACACAGTCTGTCTCCTTACTTAAGGTTTGCTTTCCACTTGTCTTTCCTTTATAGCTATTTAGTTCAGCTTTTGTGTCTGACATAAAGTCTTAAAATAAATTCAGAAAAAAAGAAAAACTGGAACAAGATGTAAACTAAATGATGCAACTTGTTACAGTCTGTTCTCTGTTTTTCAACCCTAATGCATCTATTTTAGGGCCCGATACTGAAGTTTCTATGCTCACAGGAGTTACCCGTTGAGCATGGGCTTCTAGAACAGTCTAGGGAGAGGAAATTATTGCTTGGAAGAGATGGCCTGCATCACAGCATAGTGTAGCTCTCATAGGAGAGCAAAGAACAACCTAATGGGCACAGGAGGCAAAGACTAACCTGTCTGGAGTTGGACTCGTATTTCTTCCACTGTGACTTGAAACACCACTCTTCAGGTCACAGGAAAGGGTCCTGAGGACTGAAGTTTGCCTACACCAGGTGACAAGCTTCCTGACTGAAGGCCATGGACTTCTGTCCTCTCTCCATCTTGGTATCTTTGTGTATGGATGGTCAGTGGAGGGGAGTCAACATCTGCAATTAGTTTCAGAATCTGTATCTCAAAGTATGGAGTCAGTGTGGAAAGTAAGAAGATGGAGTACAAGGAAGTGGGATAAAACATCATAGGGTTGTGAGGAAACATTTCTAGGACAATGAAAGATTTGTCCAGAAGTTACTGGTATAAGCTTTGAACATAAGCTTGCATTTGTGTTCAGGCACACATGTTGCTAAGATGTATGATCCAGCTGCTAAATACCTCAGAAGAGCTGCACTGAAGGGAGAAGTATTTTGTGAGGGAAGAAGCTGGAGCAAGGATCACAGATAGCCTGAGAAAACCACAGTTCCAAGGACAGTGTAAAGGGATCACCAGAAAGAACTTTGGAGGTATTTCTTACCCAAAGCTAAGCTGAGCCGATTGCAGCACTACAAACTCTTAAGCAGCTCCTTGGATGGAAAGGAGCTGCTGAGGAATCTTCAAGGGGAAAAAGAGGCTTGTAAAAGGTGGAAGCAAGGACAGGCAGCCTGAGAAGGATACAGGGATGTTGTCTGGGAAGCCAGGGACCAGGTTAGGAAGGCTAAGGCCCACTTAGAATTAAACTTGGCTAGGGATGTGAAAGATAACAGCAGGGGATTCTATAGGTACATTGCAAATAAAAGACAGACAGGGACAACGTGGGCCCTCTCCGGAAGCTATCAGGAGAACTGGCTGCCCTGGATTTGGAGAAGGCTGAGGTTCTTAATGACCTCTTTGATTGAGTGCCCCCTCAGTAAGTTAGCAAGTTTGCCGATGACACCAAGCTGTGTGGTTTGGTTGATACGCTGGAGGGAAGGAATGCCATCCAGAGGGACCTTAACACACTTGTGAGGTGGGCTGATGCCAACCTGATGAAGTTTAACCATGCCAAGTGCAAGGTCCT
>JANRGW010016367.1:0-16904 GCA_024733675.1 Psilopsiagon aymara | reverse complement strand
CCTGCCCATGGCAGGGGTTTGGAACTAGATGATCTTAAGGTCCTTTCCAACCCTAACTATTCTATGATTCTATGATTTTAAGTGTTCAAAAATCTTAAGTCAGCTCCTCTCTCCCAAACTTCCACAAAACTCACAAAACCATGAGCCTGGAAACAAACAAGATTATGGTGAAGTCCTGGGGTTTAGTCAAGTGCTTTGCTTATTTATTTTCCTCTGCCTAGTTCCTCCACTACCCTCCTTTTCAATGGAATAATTGAAGGCCTGAAACCTCCTTTGTAATTAGGCACACAAAGATGCAATCCGTGCTTTGCCGCATTCTCAATTTATATCTCCAGTCCTTTCCCTGTCTTTCAGTTGCATTCCCTAGAGCCCTCCCTGTTCCCTAAGATCTCTTAGCAATACCTGACTGTCTCTGCACATTCCTACTAGATTTCCTCAACCCACTAAGAGACTGGCAGAGCTTGTCCTTAGTTTCCAGTTTGTGTGTGAACAATGCCCTTGTCATGTCTTTTACTACTGAAATGAATCTTCCTTACTGAACAGTATACAGGCATTTTCCATAATGTTTACTGTTTATTAACATGAGAAATCTCCTCTGAATTTTTAGCACTGATCTGCTTTTCTCTTGAGAGGCGCTGCCTCTCAGCCAGCGCTGAAGCCAAGTGGGTGAACCCTTGCTGTTTCTACCATAACTGTGCTTCTCATATACCTCTCTCCTACCTCAAAGGTATAGTCAGTGAGGAAGGTGCTGCTTACTGCCAAAGTTACAGAAAGGGCATTTCTCCAATCTTGGCAGTAAACAGTAAACTCTGGTTCTGCTATGCAGGACAAAGAGAGAGAGGACTTTGCGGGAGCAGAGCTGTCAGCTCTCGAGCTCTTGGTATTCTTCACACATCAATTAAATGCAGCAAAAATCTACAGAGATATAAAAATAATAGTTCTCAACTTAGAGTCAGTTCTTAATTGAGCTGGTGTCTCTGCAAATTTGCTTAGCTATATGTATCATCTAATAGGAAGTAGGAGTTTCTAGACAAAACATTTCAAAATCAAAGTGTATTTTAATTTGAAATGGGGGTATACAAAACCTGAAGATGAATTATGCTGCTGGTGAAGTCTTAGTAAACTATCAAGAACCACTTCTTGGTTGACATAAATTTTAAGGGGTCTCTGACTGTCCATTTATCTGCCACACACACAAGCACGTATATGCACTGTCAGTGTAATTAAGTCTGGCACATGAAGATGTCAAGTGTACTGGCCTGTGTCAACAAGATCACTTGCATTCTTGAGTTTTAATGTCACTAAAGAACAAGTAACACTACATGCTATTGCCCTATGCAGTAGAGTATCTGCCTAATTGTTTAGCCAGAGAGTGATGCAAACACAGAGATGAGTGTGCGCTTCCCCCATTCATCTTAAATGCTTCAACCTCTGAATGTCTCCAAATGAAGCACTAACTACTGTGAGCATTTCAGCAATAGTTTTAGCATTTCAGTAATAGTTTTCAAAGATTACTAAGGGGAGGAACTGGTCAACTGTTGAGTTTGTAGGTCAAGCCCATGAGAAATTGTGACAATCATCCTATGGAGACATACATAATAGATGGGATGACATTTTGAAGTCTCACCTGTGTTGCAGGCAGAGCTTGCAATGATATTATCATCTTCTCAATTTAGCCTCTCAGCACAGAGATTTGATTAGGTTGCTTTTTATGCTACTTTTGTAGTAAAAAGGATATAAACACACTGTAATTTCCTTTCTCTTTTGCTGCTCTTCTTTGTGAGACTTAACCTTTGCTGTCCTTCTTTTTCACTATCAAGGTAATTGAAAACATAAATTATATAAGTACCCTTTTCACTTCTAATATACCACAACCACACACTGGAATATAATGATCTAAGCACAATCTCCATCTGCAGAAGAGAAGAATATGATTCCAAGCTAACAAAATAGTTTCAAACTTAATGCAGCCTCACACTTGTTTAGACTACTAATGAGGGAAAGCAGAGAGAGGAAAACAATTCTGTTCCATTCCAGTTATCTTGTGGGCTTGGATCTTTAAATGAAAATAATCCAATTAATTGTCACAGCATGAAAGAACCAGTTAGGTCTCATAAAACTGAGGCAGAATCCTAAAAAAATATGAATAAAAATGTTTAAGATCTTAATATAAGCCAACAAAAGATCTCTTGTTTTCCATGCACTTATTCCAGGCCTTGCTCTGGAATGAATGTCTCTGTAAGTATAACGTCATGAAGGGGTAAAGCAGTCAGCTCAGGCACAGTTAGCAGGACCAGTTGTGTAGTGCTAGATCTCTTTGACTGTAGTTATGTTTGATGAAACCCTTCTGGAGTCCTCAGGGGCACAGAGCCCTCTGCAGAGGCTGCTGTGCATGGATGGAAACAGAGCAAGTAATTAAGCCTGCAGTGCTGAAGTCTGCTAGGAGAAAGGCCACAGGGGGTCCCAGTGAAGAAAAGCTTTTCAAAATGGCATCAACCATCAAGTCCCCAGAACTCTGCTCTCACCCTCTCAGTCAACAGCCAAGGATCAGCCACGTTTTTCAAGAGTTATTGCAATTCAGAAAACAGGGCAATGAGCTGCCAGCAGTGTGTCAGTGAATGTGGAGCTGCTGAAGTAATCTCCTAGTCTCCAGAGGGAAAAGAATGTTAATCAATGTACTCATTTTCCTCCTTCCTCTGTAATTAGCCATGCATGGCCACAGCTTGACCACCTAAGTTAGCTGAAAACTGTTGAAAACTCAGTATACTCAGAAGGGTTGCTTGCAAAAGAGAGAAGCTTTGAAAGGACAACAGGAAGTCAAATATCTCACCTAGCTTTGTGAGGGCCTGTTAAAGCAAGGATGTACATACAAAAAAGAGTAAACACAGATGAAAATTCTCTTAAGTTTCTTAGGAATTTAACTAGTCTCCTGTCTCCCTGGAACAGTAATATCTTAGTAAAAATAAATAGTTCCAAGGCTGTTTCCAGAGAGATTGCGTACATTAATTAGGGTTCTTCCACTAGCTGGAATTTTTTCATCATCAGCTGAACTAACTATGAACTAACGAACTATGACTCTTTAATGAGACTTTTTCCTGTTGTGTGTAGAGATGGAGGAACAACCCATGAAGCACCTGTAAAATCAGTAAAATCAGACTGAAGCCTTTGTTTCTGCACCCTGATTACTGTACACTGAGAAAACGTCATGGCAGTGAATATGGGAAGGAAAGATGTGACAAAAGCAAACACCAGCTAAATTCTTCAGTGATGGTGGTATTTTGTTTTTTGGAACAAAATATTTGAGATGTGAAAAACTGATCAACTATGCTGGAGGGGGAGAAGACTATGAAAACTCACTTTTCATAAATGTTTGTTGCAATAAATTTGATCCAGAAGGTAGTTTAGAGAGTAATTTCATTTATGCTAGGAGATCAAGATGTGAAGTGATGGTGATAATAGGTGGTACCTTCTAGAACTTCCTTTGCTGATGTTAGGTAGAGTCAGGAAGCAGCAAGAGCAGGGTTTCTTCATGAGGGGGGGCAAGCTGGGTCTATGGGCAACCATAGCACAGGCAGTGCCCTCACTGGCCAGGGCAGAGCCCTACAGCATGTGAATAGGGTGTGCAGCATCCATCAACAATCCCAGGCAAGGCAAGGTGATTGGGATCTGCCCAGGGAGTCCAGTTGGGAACAGCACAAGACACAACTGGAGCCAAGACCACAACACAGATCTGAATTTTGTCCAGGGGGCAGAATACAAGCTTCCTACAACATGGATCGGAGATGAACTGGGAAACAGTGCCAGAGATAGGGCTAGGCGCACGAATATCTGCAACATAACTGGGGCAAGGGCTGAAGACCCTGACAAGAAAAACTATGCCAGGTTCCTCCTGACCAGGGGAGCAAGTTGGATGTGAGTACAGTGGAAAGAGCAGGATTATTGTTCTCTGAACTGCAGAGATCAAATGCAGGGCTGTTGCAGGTACCTCCAGTCAGTCCCTGTTACATCATCTTCATTCCCTTATGGTTCCCTTTTCACCTTCCCAGGTTCTTCTTTCCCATGCTCATCCTCTTCTAAATAAAAACCCCACACTGGTTAACTGTTGTCTCATCTTCCCTTCTGTTGCTCTTTTTGGTGCTTGTCATATAGCTGCTTTAATAATTTCTACCTCAGTCAGCAATTCTATTTTGTCAGAACCCCTCTTTTGTTATGTATGTTTCTCACTTCTACCATTTTTCTTGTTATTATCTTGTTAGTGTAGCCACAGGTCAGGGATTGCCAGCAGCATATGCATTATTCCCCCTTTGCTATCTTTAGATCCTTGTGGGTTTTTATATTGTTACTTTGCTCAGTGATGACCTTCTGCGTATTTCAGCAATTTATATCAGCTAATAAATAAAGTGAGAGCATATAACTTGCAACAGCAATAGATAAAAATCTGATTTCTTCAATTTTTGGGACTATACAGTTCATTGGAGTTTTATTTCTAAGTTGAAGACATACACACATGTGTAAGAAGTTCTTGATAGTGGCCTCCTTCCCTTTGCTACTTTCCATTCTTACTGCCTGCTATACATAACTGAAGACAAATGAAGATACATACTCACAGGTGCTCATTTTGAGTCTGTTTTTTCAAGGTTTCCTTTTCTGAAACTGACCTACGCAATCTTCTGTCACTCCAGACCTCAGTCAAAGCCCACTGACATCAGTGTTGAATAGCAGTAAGAGCAGAGATAAGAGTGTTTCTTTACTATGAACTGTCTCTGTTCCAGCTCCTGCTCTTGCTTAGAGTTGAACAGGTGATATTTTCTCTTTAAAAACTGAAAAGAGATTTGTTGAGGGTCATTGAGGTCTTTACGAGCTTGTCTACTAGTGAAAAATACAGAGAACTGCTAAGATTTAGAGGACATCTGTTTTATATCTTTAAGTGGAGATATTTCTGCCTGATTACTCACTTTTTCATTATGTCATGTGCTGTTTCCACTGTTAGGGTACACAGGGAAATCTCATTTGTCAATTTGACCATCATGCGTCATTTCACTTGCATTACAGAGTAAGTCTATCCTGCTGACCTCCATACAGCTCTGTGACTGGACTTTAATGTAGATAACCCAGAGCAAGTTTTAAAACAGTTGTAGCCTGGAAACCAGTGATAACAGAGTTGTCTCCAGGCATCCCAGCTGCAGAAGCAAAATTAGAGGTTTTTTCTCTTTCATTATGAAGGGGCTGGAGTTGGCTGGTTCAAGAGGAACTCTTGAAAGAAGAAATTGGACTTCAAAAGGGAACGCTCTGTGTCTCTTCTATTAGTCTTTTGTTCTCTAGATCTGACAGAGCCCCTGTCTAGCAGCTTCTTCACACATTTACAAGCATATTGTGGACATAACATTCTATTTCCTTGATGTGAGAAGTGTCAGCAAGAGATGCTAATCAAAGTGCTCTGCTTGTTCCTCCCTGTCTGGAAGTCACTCTCTATTTTATTAAAATAGATATTATAAGACTTCCTTAAAGTCATCTACAAAATACAGTTGGAAAACTGAAACACTGTGACACTGCAACTGCCTCTATTTTCTTCTTACTCAAGAAAAACATCTATTTCAAGGATGGTTTTTATCCTGCTACTTTTCTGGCTTGTCATACTAAGCCACACCATTAATTCTAGCCAAGTGATCACTAAATTTGTGCTTTTTTGAGCTTGCCTTTTTATATCCATTCTTCATTTGATTTCAAGTTCACATGCAACACTTTAAGCATGCAATTCATATTCTACCAGCTATGTGAACACAGCTGATCTTGTTAGTGAGCAAACTACCTTGCAAATAATTGTCTGCAGCCTAGTATAAGATTTCTGATTTACTCTTAATTAGGTGAAAATAAGATGAAAAGCTACTTCCATTGCCAGTAAAAAATAACATTTAAATAGCTGGACTGTCAAAAATATAATGATGCAGCACAACTAAATCCAAGAAGGCAGAATTTATGCCATTGCACTATTACCCTGTCCAAGAACTATATTGAATTGAATAGAGTTCCAAAAAACCCTGCCTAAGAACTCCCTCAAAAAAGCAATATTCACCAAGGAATAATTCATAAGTAACCTATCGGTAAAGCCATTTAATGCTTGAAGTGTTACCAAATCTGGTCCAGCAATTTTGACTTATCTAATGCTTTAACTTCCTGATTTTGATTTACATAATTTCCTCTTCTCATGTCTAAAGCACCATACAGTGCCTTATTTAAGACAGAGCAAGTAGCCAAATGTACCAGTTCCTTATAGAACGGTGGTGGTAAGTCACCTTTTATTACAGCAACTTGGTAGTTGCCGCATCCTCTTCAGGTATGGGCTTAACTCATGAAGCAGATAGATACAAGCACTGATAAAGCAGAGCAAATAGCCTGACATCTGCAAGATTAGCATGCATCAGTGTAACCAGGCTAGGTTCCCAGGAACTGGGTGGCTGCAGGGGTGCAATGGAATGAAGGAGGTGACAAATTTCTGCTTCTCTTGCCTGTAATAATATTCTTAGGTGTGCAGTAACAGCAGTGAGGCAATCAAAAATAAAAGCAACAAATGCATCTCAATTAGATATGTTACACAAGACTACACCCATTTGCTTGTGAAATTTTCATCACACCTTTCTAGAAGTGACACCTCTGAACTAGTTTTGTGATCTGACCTGAAAGGATGTCATTAGAGAGACAACTCCTGAATGTGAAAGTGATTGACTAAAGTTCAAGCCATTGCAATATTCAAAACTGGCACTAAACTCTTAACTCAGTTTCTTAAGCTCTTTCAAAAACAAATACTCCATATTATTGCCAAATTGCTTGCTTTTTAGGAAATGTACTAAGAGAAGCAGTCACCATCCTGATCGTCATTAGTGAAAGAACATGGCGACAGTTAACCTAGTTATGGTTTACAGCTGAAGTTCAGTCCTACACTGTTAAAGTCAAGGGATGCTGCTCTTCTAATGTGTTTTTACGTCTGCCTTGCTATTTTCCTCCTTTGGGGTTACACCTTTCTGGCATCATGTGTGGGATGATGCTTCCAAGACTTCTATGCACATGGCTTTAGTGGTGGAGCTGAGAGCAGCAACTATATTACTTACACATTGACTCTTCGCTCTCTTATTAACATATTTTACCATAATATCTATTCTTCAAATTTATTCTTTAGAACGGAAAGGGCTTTTTATATACATTTCACATCTGTTGGCCTGTGTGCATTTTGATGATGATACTTTAATTAAAAATATAGAGAGTGACTATGTTGAAAGGAAAATTGACTGGTAGAATGACCATGAAAGGGTGAAAGAAAGAGCAAAGCCAAATTGCAGGTCTTGTGGAGCTAAGACACTTGAAATTAAAGGGAACTAAAAATGCAGTAAATTGCTGGTGATTTTTACCTTCAAAAAAGTTGTGTAACAAATGCTTAAAGCAAAGGTGGCTGCGCAAGCCCATGCTGGTCAATAGGGCAAGGTTTAGTCAAAGTCAAGAGAATTTCTTTTTGACATTGTACCCTAAATGTAAGGCAAAGCATGATCAATGGGTTGAGTCATCTGAAAAATCATGTGTCTTTGTAAGATGTTAAGGAGAACAATTCAGTGGAGAAATTATTCACTCCATTTTCCCTAATTAGCCTGATTTTGGAGTATCTTCCCCAGTTACAACTTTCATGTTGTGGGTGCTTATGGGGATGAACACCTTACTGCAGTACCTCACTGATAGTAGAGCAGGAGAGTCAGCGCCTACTGCCAGGTACCACCATGCACACAAGCACATGGTTTACACCATGAAACAGCAGGTCCCCCATAGTTGTTACATGAGAAGAAAAAGCTTATAGGATGCCTCTGTCTTTCTAGCTGTCCAACATCTAGCATCAAATATGTCAGTGTATTGAGGCTGCATGTAAGAAATTCTGGTTTTGTTGTGGGGCAGGGTGGGGAACTGTTGACCTGGACAACAAGAGCATCATTGGTATGGTCTGAAATAATAATTCTGCTACAGAAGAACCCATTCTCTCTTAGGAATGGATCATCATTATTCTTTCCTAACTGCAAGCTGGGAATGAGTAGGAGAACTTTTGGCCACAGTGCAGCAAATTTTTGAAGGGTGGGAGAGGAAGCAGGGCCTCCTGCTTCAATAAGTAAGTGAGCGCCCTGCAGCAATAAGTGACAGAGCAAGAAAGGCAACTCAATAATAAGTGCTATTAACTTTTGTTAAACTACAGATACTACTTGTAAGTATTACTACATTCAAATTAAAGCTTGGTATCTAGCCTAGAAAGTAAGAAACTGCATAGTATTTCAGCTGTGTTAAGGCAGTTGTAAAGGCAGATATTTACTTTAAATTCACAAACTTACTAGTTTGCAGTGGGGCAGTTAAAATAAGTCTTCTGATGCCAGGCTTGTGTGTGTTTTAGGCTGAGCCTTTCTTGGTTTCTCTTCTTGAAGTCGCTACCATTTGTACCCTTCATGAAAAAAGTAGTAGAGTGAGCAACTGTTAAGGAAGGGGAGAGCAGCAGAGCAAAAGACAGGCACATGGAGGGCTGCAATGTACAGTCTGTCTTCCCACCAGTGACAGGTTTTTGGTGACCAAATATTTATCAAGTCAGGTAAAATACATCTTTCGTCATCTTGTGGGTGGTTTAAGGCTCAGTTTAATTGTTTTTCCGGAATCAGAGCTGAACAAGCCAGAGCCAGTTTTGTCTTGCAGATGCCTTGAGGCTAAAGTGCAGATTGACCACTCCTATATTTCTTTACTGTAACAGGTACATACAGGTGTCTCAGGAATTCACCAGTGCAGAAGCAAGTAACCTTGGCCCCTGCAAGTAGGGGGAAAAGCTCCCTTAGGAAGCTTTGCTCTTGTGGGTAACTCTGTACAAGGTTCATTTATAATCCAAAAACCATTTCATGGAAGGTTTTCCATGGATGAACACTGGCTCCAGTTCTGATTCCAGCAGAAGATCAGCAAATGCCATGTAGACCAATGCAGACCTATTGCATGTGATGTTTCCCTGGAACTTTACAGTGAGATATACCCAGAAGAAAACCAGGTGTGTTTGAAACCTGCACTTTATAGTCTTGGGGGCTAAAGTGTTTTCATCAAATGCAAAATTCAAGTAGATAGAAGAGATCCTTTAGGAAGTGTGCAGGCTGCAATAGGTAACAAAATTTGAATGGGCTGATCAGCCACCCAAAACAGGGTGCTTCCGGTATTTGAAAGCTGATTCTTGGCCAAAAAGTCTGTCAGGGAAAAGCAAAAGAATAGGTGGTCCTTATGGACCCTTATGATTTGTAGTAAAGAATGTATAGCTTCTGGTGGATTGCTGTCTCATGTTTTGTGGTGAAATCTTTAATGGCAGGATGAGTGTTCACTAAGCTATAGTGTCACTGGCAAACTGATACCTTTTCTGCAAGGGTATGACTTCCCAGCAAAGGTTACTTCTTGCTTTCCTCTGGTTTATGGAGCGCTATGATTTACCAGCACAGGTCCTCCAATGCATTTTGTTGTTCTTGGCAGGATTTTCAGGGTGACTAAATACTCCGTACAGGGTCAGGCATTCTGATCATCTCAAAAAATCAGTTGTATGGGCTGAAAATCTGGCCTTAAGCATTTAAAAGAAGCACTTGATGAGTGATGGGCTTCTGAGGGTTGGATCTAGTTGTGAGAGCCTGAGTCTCTTTGTGTCAGGAACCAGAAGAAGCCATCCAGCCTAAGATAGAAGCTCAGTGTGTGCAGAGCATGATTAAAACAGGCCAATATCCCTCCACCTGTCCTGTGTGTTTAGATTTTCTTCATGCTCTTCTCCTAATCTTCCTGGCCTACTGCTGGTACAGCATGTTTTGCTGCCGTCTGTTGCACCAGCACTGCATTCTGCCCCAGTCCATTGGTCAGTTTGGTTTATACAGCTCATTTCTGATAAATGTGGTCCACAATAAGAGCTGAATAGAAGTAAGAAATCTTCAGCCTCAAGAGGAAGAGAGGACTTTATAACAGAAAGGAAGCAGCTGAGGACAACACTGTGCTGTTTCTTGAAGATGTCTTGAATTCTGCTGTCAGCAACGGAACCCACACTGTCCTGGACAATACAATACACCTGATACACAAATGCAGACCCTTCAGGTGATAAAGAGGTGAAAAAACTCATCTAAAATGTAAGAAACAGTCGGTGATCAGAATACTACTGAGATCCAAAGAAAGCAGGTTCTGACAAATGTTCAATGGGAGGCAGAACAACCTCTTCTTTGCCAAGGGGTCATATGGTCTTGAGTACAGATGTCAGTGTTACTAAAGGCAGGCTATTGAGCTGGGAGCCTGGGAAAGCTGTCACCCGAGCTATGCAGGTGCCAGCCATGCACACTAATACGAAGCAAGCTGGTATCCACTGTAAATCAGCTTGGCAGGCATGTTTACCCCCAGAAATCAGCCTGGGCTTCATCAGAAATTCATCAACACTGACACATTCCTGCAGAGCATGTTGGGCCAGCAGGCAAGATACCCTCCCTGCATGCTGTCTGGAAATGGGGGCAGCTTTTTCAGTGGTGGGATGACAGCAAGAGGGGCGGGCACCTTGTGGGCTGTTTGAACTTCACAATTGGAGCAGCAGATGGAAGGAAAGCACTCAAGAAAAGGCAGCTTGTTATGGTGGAAAGGTCAGCTGTTCAGCTCTGTGATTCCTTATATGTAGAACTGTTTTGTTTACACACTTGATAATTGATGGCATTTGCCTAATTGTCTCAACTAGACTAATTGTTAGTTTTGCCAGTCTGCAAATAGGGCAATCTATGGTTGTAGTAGAACAGAATCTCTCACTGTGAGTTTGTCAAATAAATACGGATTGTGAAATACAAATATGTACTCTGTGAGCAAAAGCCTAAGTTATAATACCGCAAATGGTAGTCTGGCTGAGTAATAAACCTCCTGTGAAACACACAAGATCCAAAAGCAACAGATAGTGAATTTGAAATACATAAGTAGTTTCAGACTTTGTTACACCCAGGTGGTTTCTGTTACTGAAAGCATCTCTGCTTTCAAAGCATAGAAAGGAAGGACAGAGATTTTAAGTGACATGTAATCACGCAACAAATGTCCAGTGAGGTGTCAGATATGAAGCAGCTGGTGGGTACTGCATACCAATAGGTTTCTTGATACAGGGAAGAGAGGGAGCAAATTTGACTGTGCAGTGAGAATAACGATGGTAATACTGGAGTAAAGGTGCTACAATAAGACTATGGTAGTTTATATTTTGTGATGACACACTGCCTCTGCTGACAGCTTAATCTGTAGGAGAGCTCAGTATCTGCAAGCTTGGGTGGCCCTTGCAAGTGGATGCAAATAGATACGAGCTGAGGATCTGATTCTCACACTTCAAATAGGTCTGTAAATGCTAAATATTTTCCAGCACCAGTGAAAAATCTCTCCAGAGATACACTATTATTACTCCCTCCTTCTAATATATGCACAGTTCTTGCTAGCCTGCATGAGTACAGAGACACGTGAGGGATTTGCTCACCTGGCTTTGACCGCACTTAAAGGAGGCACATGGTCAGGAGATGCCTCAGTCTCCCCTGTCAGCCTGAAAAGCAGCCAACCACCTGTGTTTCCGGACAGCAGAGTTAAGTGAGATAAATTTCATCAAAGTGTAACAACACCCAAGGTTGCAATCCAAAGGTGTGTAAAAGGGCCTATCACTCTGAGCCGTAGTAAATTCAAAGGGCACCTCAGCATGTGGACAGGTTTGTGTTTTGCTCTTGGCTTTTTCTGGTCTGCTCATCTGCACCAGATATATTTCGCAGCGTGGATGACAGTTAATATCTGATTGCTATCTGCTCTCTTGCCCTATGCCCTATAATGCACAACATCCTTAATTATCAAAAACACAAGAATGAGACAACATATTAAATTTCTAATGCAAATGAGTATTTCTTAGACATTTCTCTTTTAATCAGTGAGAAAACTAAGCTGCAGATATGTCAGCATACTCACAACAGCATCACTCAGCATGACTCTGAACATGATTAGGCAAAACTCTTTCAAGGAAATGATTCATTGTTTTGGGTTTGCTTTTTTATTTTTTATTGCATTATACATAATAAGCATATAAATATGCTTTTTGTTTATAGGTGGTTTTGGGATAAAAATGTACACTGTGTGCACCATCAGTTAAATAATCCGTGTCTGCCTTTATCCTAGGGTGCAGACACCAGAAAAGCACAGCTGAAAGATGACCATCATGCAATAATTATGTCTCCTCATATTGAGTCAGATCATTTTGATAGTGGATAGCTTCTGTGAGACTGTTTTCCCTGAGCATCTCTTAGAAGTTGTGAGCCTCAGGATGTCTTATCTAGTTGTGTCTATTCTGAAGTACTCAGATCTATCTTATCCTGTTGTTCTGCCTAATGGATAATTGATTTAATGGGAAAGGAAAGTTTCCTGTTCCTAGTCAACTTCATAGTACCGTCTGCCTAGATATGTAGTATGCCAAGATATTGGTTCCCAGGATCATGTTTCTGATCTTCCACCTACTTCCAGCACGTATCTGATGTCCTGGTTTGCCATGAGTCCTAGCCAACAATTAGACCTAAGCAAGTCAATACTGAGCAGATGTCCCGAGGTACAGCTTATCAGGTGCAGATTATCATCTCAACTATACTGGGTTCAGGGATATGCATGCTCTTCAGTACAGAGTTAGAGCCAATTACTGTATATGAGAGGCAAGTAAATGCTGGGAGAAGGTTTAGTGGCTTTTTGTTTATTTTCCCCCACTGGCTGGGAATTAGAGCCATTAATTTAATGCAATATTTTATGTGAAACTTCTTGTGTGATCTGTGACAAATCACTAGTTGAATGTCTGTTTGTCTATAAAAAAATACTGTCATTTGTGCCCTTGAAAATCAGTCTTAAATTCATTGTGCCTCTGTAGTCATTTGCAAATTGTTTCAATTTAGGAGCATAGGACAAGTCTTAGAAAGCCTCTCTGCTTAAGAAGAGGAAGCATTTCGGAACTCATAAAAGAGAATGAATGCTGAGCAAAGGTAATTTGAAAATTATTGCTGTGATTATCAAATTGCAGTACCAGTAAATAATGTGGTATCATAAATGTAGTAAATAATTTGCATCCAATTTCCACATTTTATTACAGTGTCTGTCTGGAATTCAAAGTGCTGCATCCTAGCCTGTTTCTGTAGCTTCTGAGAGAAGACCAAGGTTAACTGTTTGTGTTTAACTCTCCAGAACAAAACTCAAAGGGGCAATTACACCAGCTTCCTACCAGCAGGGGTAGAGAGGGCTCCCATTTCAATGGCTTCAGTGCCAAATTCAAATCCTCCTTTAACTCTAGAACCAAATCCCCTGAACTGTAGCCCTGTTTTTATCCTTGATAGCACTCCCAAGATTTCAGATAAAGAACTTTATCTAGAAGGCAAGAGCCCTGTGCTATATCCAGCTCTGCCAGAGCAACTCAGACAAGTGTAGCTATCAGAAGCTTACTGACCCAAGTCCCAAATGCAGCCTGTCTGGTGAATCACCTGTGCAGTTAGGTCAATGGCACCATGAACTATTACTCTACTTACCTGAACTGCAGCTGCATGTGGGATATATGTATGGGATTTGCTTTTGATACAGAGAAGTGAAGCAAAATCTGTGGTGTTCTAACATGGCCCCACACTTGTGTTATCTGAGGAGCTGCATTGTGGGGATGTAGATTAATGATTCTCTACCTCATTTGCCATATGGCTGACAGCTTGACAAAGCCCAGGGCCTCCAGCTGTCACACACAATGGTGCAGCTGACAGCGGCAAGTGGCTCACTCTTCTCTTGCCCCCAATCAGGCTGTTTTGAGGCTGACTTAATCTGTGTCAGAACATGCCTTCAATTTACTATTTGACTTGCCTAAAATGCTGTCACAGCTGCCTGTGGCCTGAGGTTCCAGTTACCAATGTGAAATAGTCTCTTAGGATTCACCACTGAGCAGCATGTCTGCCTCTGGGCAGTTTCACTGGAATGAGCTGTTAAGATTGCTCTAAAACCATTGTGTCCCTTGTGATTATTCCTCAAATCAGCTGCAGCTGCTTGCCTGAGTTTATAAGAATGTGAATGTACTATGGCTGTGCAGGCCACCAGTATATGTTTCCTCAGTATGGGCCCAGAGGGTGAGTGATTAATCTGGAGTGGTGGGATTATGTTAGGATGAGTTTACAGGTGCGTTGTTTGGTATTTTCCCTTAATCACCACAGTTACCCTCTGCTCTAATATCTGACACTGTTTCTGTCCCAGGTGGATCAGAATTTTCCCCTCTTCATCACTGTCAGCATGCCCAATGTACCATCAGATGGTTTCTCTCTGTTTTTCATGCAGCTATGGAGAATGCCGTTGTAGGGCAACTGCGGGAGAAGAGCTATATTCATCCCACCAACTTCTTTCTCCTGGCTTCTGCTTGTGAAGTGCCTTTTCAGAGTGATCTGTTTGAAGTGAATGCATAATCAGTTGTTGTCAGAATGGACTCATATTATCTCTTCATATGACAAAATAAATTTTGTTAGTAACAGCTGATATATTTCACACACCTTCAAAACCATCATTGCAGGTCACATCTTTAGCATTCTTTAGCCTGGGAACAATAATGGAAGGCACACTAATAGATGCTTCTGCTGATCAGAACATTTTTAGAGACTAAGTGATCTACTTCTCTGAGTACAGTACATTGTTTCTTTAGATGGTTCCTCTAGAAGGACCCGGTAACGGTTTTGGTGGGTTACTGGGTATACCAGGAGAACACAAGCATCTTTTGGCTGACAGGTAGTCAATATGGAGTATCTGCATAACGATGGTTTGTTTAGGTGGATTTGCAGTATACATTAACTGATTGCCAGAATCCATGGGTATGAGTTATTTAGCCTTGATTTAACCTCACACAAGTTCACATCCACACCATAGCTACTTTAATGATATGCTTTAGGGCTAGTTTTAGGACCAGAATGTAGTTACAGATGCACTTTCATCAGTTAATGGGGCTGCGCTTATAAACTGGTAATATCAACATGTTACCATACAGTCAGAAGACCCTATGGTAAAAGCTGAGAGCAACTGCAGTTACCTTGGAATGTTACTGCAGCCACACGAGTATGGCAATATGGATGGCAGGGTGGTGGGTGAGTGGCTTTCTTCCTTCTTGCTGTGGTGTGTCTGCACCTTTGTGTTTAGCTGACCAGTTACTCCGGTAAACCAGGAACTGCGAATGCAGCAGTGTTCATCAATGGTGACATCCTTCTTTTGCCTGTGTCCTTCACATTGAACACAGTGAGCCTTCATTTGCATGTTTCATTTTAGTTTAGATACAAACCCAAGCTGAGTTGAATTAGCTTTTCAAAGTGATCTCGATGGGCCTAAAGCCCCCTGACCCTGTGTGCTTTTTTTCAGCCCTTGTAGTCAAAGACTCCTTTTAAATTCCTAGGCTGAGCCACTAGGTTCAGCTTTTCCAATACTTTGTTTATGCTTTTCCTCATGCTTTTCCTCCTCTAACCTGAAAAATCACATTTTGCTTTTTCAATGTGCTGGGTTTTGCCTCTATTTACTTGGGTTTCGGGCATGCAATGCAGGCAGGCTGCTATTACCAGCCTTGCTTCATCCATCAGCAACAACCAGGCAATCCCATCACAATGGGCATAAAAATCTGTTTCCAGGTCCCTTCTAGGATCGGACCCTGCCTTTTATAATGCTTTGTGGCAGTGGAAAGGTTTCATGAAGCCTGGACAAGGTTTTTATGCCTGAGAGCTGAAGTCTCTTAGTTCTTTGTTCCAGCTGTAAAGACAACCCCCTTTCAGCATCAGATGTAGGTGAGGCTCATGCTCTCAGTTTCTAGCTCCTACCCTGCACCTGCTCTAACCACAAAAGAACAAAACAAAAGGCTTTCTGTTCTCAGATAGTTTAAGAATAAGGTGAAGTACTGTATTTCTTGCAATCATATCACTTCAAAGTGATTTTACCCTTGAGAGCAGCATTACCTCATGCACAACAAGAGAACATCTATGCGCTTAAATGTCAAACCTCACGAGATGAGAGTTGCTCTCCTGTAGGTGCTTATGTAGCTTTCCACAGCTTTCATTCTCTCTTTTATTGGTTCTGGTATAGAGTGACTAATAATCCTTGCACAGATTTTCTTAACTCAATGGACAGTCTTATTTAACACAAGGAGGGATCTGTCACAGCAGCCTGGTAAAACTGCTTAGAAGCCAGCACTCTTCTGCAAAGCAGCATATTCTATGATTCTATGATTCTGTGTTTGCAGAGCCCTGCCTCTCACCTGGTACATTCTTTTTTAACAGATATCTTAATCTCTATGGCTCTGCTTCACCTCTGCCTTGTTTGTCTTGTCTTTCCCTGGTGCAAGTTCATAAAGGCAGCAACTGCCTTCCTACGTCAGCAACTTCCTGTTCCTACATCAGTTGCCTTCATCTCAGCCAGGGGCTCTTGATATTGCATAGCTAACTGCACTGCAGAAGCATCATTTCCTTCAGGCCACTGCTAAAGAATGGAAACGCAGCTGACATCTGATTCTCCAGTTAATCCATAGGCCCCATGCTAATTACCTTTACATACCAGGCTGCCCAGCTTAAGTGCAGAGGAACAGATTGTATCAATCCAGAGAACAGCTAATGAGAATAACCACCCATTAACACATCATAGCATCATAGAATCATAGAATAGTTAGGGTTGGAAAGGACCTCAAGATCATCTAGTTCCAACCCCACTGCCATGGGCACGGACACCTCAAACTACACCGTAGCACCCAAGGCTCTGTCCAACCTGGCCTTGAACACTGCCAGTGATGGAGCATTCACAGCTTCCCTGGGCAACCATTCCAGTGCCTCACCACCCTTACAGTAAAGAATTTCTTCCTCATA
>JANRGW010016366.1:0-21205 GCA_024733675.1 Psilopsiagon aymara | reverse complement strand
TCCAGGACTCAGTGTCCCTCTCTCCTATACTGGGAAGCTGGGGAAGAAGAAAGGGGAAGGTGGCGCATTTCCCTATCCTGGAACTTCACCTGATTGAGCCTGAAGATGTGAAACTCTCAGAGGCCTAATAGCTGCAACCAGAGCTCAGGAAAAGCCAAACAGAAGAGGAGCAGAAGGAACAACCACATTTTATATCACAAACAGGCTGTACACTTTGGTAAACGTCCTGACATGAGCCCCTGAACAAACCCAGGCACCAAATCTCTAAGCAGAGGCTTTGAAATTACAGCTGTTCACAGCAGTACAGAGCAAATGTGTTCAGTGAGTTCTCTGTCAGGAGAAAATAACTACATCTACCTCCAGCTGAAAACAATTCCTATGTTTAACTCCTCACACTTCCTTGATATAGCTCCCAAGTAGCTCACGTATCTGCGAAACAGCCCAATGTTTACCTGCTTCTCACATGCAGCATCACAACCTCACTCATTCACATATGAACAACAGTCACATTTACTCCTTTTCAGTAAATAAATGTCATTTTTTCTTGTAAGTTCCAAATACATCATATGCCATGTCTTAGATCAGTGATGTTGCTATCAATCAGTGACAAACAAACAATTTCCAAGTTTTCTGCAGCAAAACCAGTACCTTATATTAGCACAGTATTACCGCAGTGTGATGAAACTACTCTGCTCAGCTTTTTGGCTCTCAGCTCTGTACCTAGAGTCTTTTATTTCTTATGGAATTATATCACACAGAAACAAAGTCTGAAAACCTACAGAGTAGCAAGATACTTGCGAAACAGGATGACTCCATGGGATCATTTCCCCTGTGCACTTCGTTATCTGCATTAGAAAACACATTGCTTAAACCTGTATAAGCAGAACATTTTATTTCTGTTGAACATAGATAAGTTTATCTTATGCTGATGTACGTATTGATCTGTGTTTCTTCTGCTGCTGTACAGATCCCTAACGCAGAGTTTCCCTGCAACAGCAATATGGCACAACAAACAATTCTTCATCTCCCTTAAAATGCTGCTAAGCCAGGGCTATATTTCTTTACCAAACACAGCTTTTTTGGTAGTATGTAGAATTGTCAACTAGCTCTCCCCAAGGTTCAGGAAATGTAAACCTGGAATTAAGTAAGTTCATTCAAACTTCCACAAGCATTTAAAGCTATCAGAAATTGGACCTGCCACAGGAAAAGGCCACTTTGTCCCCGTTTGCACTGCTCTACTCCTCAGGCCAGCATAAGCCTTCAGGCTGCAGCATGATTTACTGGATTAATCACATATTTATCTATGAGCCAGGTTAAGCATGCACAGATTTTTCCCTGGGTTAGGTTTAACCCAGACCAAATTATTCCAGATGAAGGTTCACATGAAACTACTATGTCAAAATACAATTCATCACTTCACCTATGTCAGTTTTGGCCTCTCAGCCTCACCATTGAAAAAGCAGGGCAGATGTCCTAGCATGAGAAGGAAAAGGTCCTGCAGGGCTACCTCCTCAATTTGCCACATCTACTACAGCTCCATGCTAATTAGGCTGCTATTCTTCTAAATACAGACATTTTTTTCCCCTCACTTTCGGAGATAATAAGTTTTTGTGTACCTCTGATTGTATAAGGCAAGTATTTGTAAATGGTCCAACAGACAAGCACTAGATGCTGAATACTGCTAGAGCCATTTATTCAAAATGAGCAAAAGATCATTTATTTTCCAAGTTGCTTTCTTTTATTTATGTTGAATCCTTTAAGTTATGGTATCAACTTCAAACCCACATTTGGAAGTAAGAGGTGTGGAAATCAGAGCTTACTTCAGCAGAAAAATGTGTATTGTTTCGTTAGTCCAGGAAACCAACATACAGCAGCAAGGCCAAAACTGCCAACTCAGATCCCAGAATAGTGAATGGTAGATCATCAGATACAGAAATGGTGAGGTTGGAAAGAGAAAAGAATGGAATTGTTTATTCCCTTATGGCTTTAATTGAATAACCAAAAATAAAGGGGGGAAAAAAGATCTAGTTATATCAAGAAAAGAAAAAATCTTGGCTTATGTCTGCAACAGCCGTAGGCTTTGGACAGAAGCAATGTTATAATGTATAATTATATAACTTACTCGAACAGTTGCTTTCCATATGGGAAGTAACAGATTTGCCTGGCTGCATTTTGGCAAAGCCCGTATCTACCATTATTCAGGGTATAACAATTTTGCTGAAATTTGGAAGTCTTACAAAGGTATCTACACATTTTACTGAAGGTCCTTGACACTGCTTCCCCTCCTGAGAATAATACATGGCTTCAACCCTTTTTACAAGAGGTCCTGAGCCATATTTATCTCCCAGGATTGTCAGTATAATTGTGGTCTGCCTGCAGATGACTAAGACTGCATTCCTTTCTTCCTGTGATGAAAGAAAGGACAGAGCTTCAGGAAGCACTGAAAAGATGCCTTTGAAAGTCTCATTTAAACATTTTGATCTTGTATAATCATCTAAATATACAGATTTAGTTCAGCTGCTCTGTGGCCTTCACCTATGTTATCCTGTGTCTTCTGTATCAGTAACTGAAGAAGTGAAAAACAACAGGAGCTTCAGTAGCTGCAAAGCAGCAGCCAGTATTTAGTGCTTATTTCAGTACTGTAGATATAACCTGAAGGTTGATTATACTTCTTAATATTTTGAAGAATACTATACCTTCATTATTTTTGAACCTGAACTTGCAGTGGTTGGGTCTATTTCTTGTCAAGAGTCTGCATGCAATAGCTACAATACTAATTAGTCTCACCAGATTCCCTGCTGCCACGCTAGTGTCAAGAACTTGGAGATTTTCAAAATAACACAAAGAAAAGTACAAGGCACAGATGTTTGGCATGTATATACAGGATATAAGTTGTTGAGTGTGAGACTGAACAGAGAAGCCACAAAAACTGTCACAGTTTCAGAAGATTGATGCCAAAGTGACCTAGTTACCAGGATATCTGAGTCCCCAAGTGGGAGTCAAGTACATATCAATTGGAACTTCTCTCACAGCCAACATTTCAAATATTGTATGGGACATTGCTCCTCCAAGAATACTTTACAGGTTTATTTCACCTAGTGTTGGAGAGAAATTAAAGGTGTTCAGCTACAAAAAAGATGATGCAGTGTGAATTAAGAGAGCACCAAGAAGTGGTTCCACAAATGCCACTGCACCCTCTTAGGGAGTGTTGCTGCCACATAGCCCATAACATTTGCAGTATCCCAAAGGGAAATTACCTCAGATTTCCTGTGTTCTCGTTTGTCTGACACATGTTTTTATTATATTTTATATCTTTAAGTATTCTGTATTCCATGAAATCACTCCAGAAAGCAATTCACCACATTATATTACTTTCTGCTATCTTTATGTGTACTCCAAATTTTGAGAACTAAAACTGCTGTGGTTTGGAGAATCCATGGAAGGCATCTGGCACAATTAGTGGAGCTCAAGAAGAGACTGCATTTGTTGCCAGATGGTCTTCTATAATTTGCACGAAAAAGTTGCTGGATAAAGACAGGGACAGGAACAGGACCAGGACAGGGAAAAAAACTGAGGTACGTGAGGGAGAAGCTTGACTCCTCAGTCAGGCAAATGAACTGAACCAGTCTTCTTACATCCTGGCCAAGTGCTTCAGACACAACATAGAAATGGCCCAAATGTCAATCCCAAAGAGAGCAGTCCTGAATGAATGCCCTAAGTGGGTGTGGAAACCTCCTTGCAGCTCAGATTGAACCATATGATGGTCCATATTTAGCATTCACCCTGTCTTTATCTTTTTCCCATGCTAGTTCTAGGCAGCCCTGTGCTTAACACAGTAGCTGTTTTCGGTCCTAGTGTCTTGCTGAGTACTTTGAATGCCAGCTTAGATACCAGCTATTAGGTTGTCTCTGATCCAAGTCTCGACCATGACTCCTGGCTGCCAGTAAGTAGTGGGGAGGAGACCAAATTTAAGGAGGAGGCATGATTTTTCCCAAATGGTAGAAACACTGAATCACCCTGTGAAATAACAGCCTTCCCCACTCTGTGCATGGATCAGCCATGACAATAAAAAGCAGCACCTTAGGACAGAGGCTTTTCTATGAGGGTGGAACAGAAAGTAGGGAAATGGACCACAATTCATGCCATAAGGAGTGCCACTAAATAACTAAATAGCTGAACATATTGTCTTACTGAGACACAAAATACTTCCTCTACAGGGGTTCCACTGTACAATCATTTTCCAAAGTGCTGAATTTTGCTGACTTTACATTCCAGTAAGGGATCTGGAGTAGCTTACAAATATTGCCATATTTATGCAGAGGGAATAACTTCAAACTGCCAGCCCTCCACAGACCATGAAAACACTCCTTCCCCCAACCTCACAGCTCCTACTCAGTGTTATGTGAACTTAAGGCACTGACAAAATATTTTAACCAGTTCTTCAACAAGTGCACTCCCAACTTTCTGCCACTGTCAAAACCTGCAATTCTCTGTGCTTTCAAAGCAATTTAAAGAAAATTTCCTTTAATTTAGCTGTACCCATTTGATACATATGGAGACAGAGCTGTGCATACTGCTAGTTTCAGGAGTCTTGAGAGAAAACAAACCAAGGTGTCGAAATATGCAAAACAATACTCTGGCCAAGAACGGGTTAACAAAGTGCTCTGGGCTCTGCCCCCCTGTGCTAGTAATAGGAATCAGGCTTGTAGGGAAGGATTTCTTGGTGACTGGCCAGGAAGAGAGCCTATAATCTGCAAAAGATGGGATCTCGGCCTGAGTCAGAAACTGCCTGAGAGTCTTCTGCCTGTCAGAGCCTCACTAAGAGAAGCTAAGCCTGCATGCAACAACTGGTGATTTGTTACCGAGACCATCTTTGTTTGTCGTGTAGGCAATACTCTGCTTAAAGGGAGGAGCAGCGAAATAAAGTGTGTCATGCGCCTCAACTATGCGACCTTTGGCTATAGGATTGTGGTGATCTTATTACAATCACTTCTTAAGTTACAGTGGTCAAAGGTATATGAAATGGGGATATTTCTTTATCATTTAGTCAACTTCAAACAATCAGCTGCTTTCATTTAAATTACAGAGCAGTCGTTCGCACTGGAACTGCAAAAGAGTGGAAGAAAAAAGGTCAAAAGTTTTATTATTGGGGAATATGGTAAGGTTTAGCTCACAGAAGGAAAGCACTGTTAGCTGAATCTCTTCAGAAGGGTCCATACCAGGTCTAAAAAACAGATGAAAGAATCTGGCTGAGAGAAATTAAGAAAGGCTATTAAAAGTTTCATTATTACAGTAAATTCTCCATTATAAGAAGCTAATTGTGATCAGTGCTCAGCACATCACTAGCTCAAACAAAAATCATCCCTACTGAAACTTACAAAAGCGAAGCACAAGAATGAACATTTCTGATCTCTCAGTTCAAACACTACTTCCATAAAAATGATAAGATGGCCACACATCTATGAAGGCAAATCCTAAATGCCATTCCCTGTCAACTCTGTCAACTGACTGCTTTTTGAGTGATCATGAGACCTTGCTGGCAGATATCTTTAAACAAAATGAAGCAAAATAAAAAAAAACAGCTGTTGTTTCTGTGTAATTTACTTGGTAGAGTTATAAGACTTCTAATTTCAAGAAAAATATCAGATATACTGGAAAAGTATTTTGCTTTCAAAAACTAAGTGTCAGAAAAGATGCATGGTGCACCTTCCATTTTAACAGTTTACAAATGCATTCCAAAAACCAGCGATACCATCATTCTACTTAGTTAATATCAAGGTTATGCTAAGATTATTGATTAAGCAAGAAAAGAGATACCAATTTGTGATTTCTTCCACAAGAAATAAATTAGTATTTTTCCTCTTAAGGTTTTATAATAATTTTTACAGTAGTTTCCAAGAAGTTGAATAAAGAGCAATCAAAGAACCAGAGTGCCCTCTCGTGGTCCTACATCATCAATAGGACTTCAGTTTAGCAAAGCCTGCTTACCAAAAGTTAAAAAAAAAAAGGCTGGGCCTGTCTCTACGCAGAAATCTTACTTCTATTACGAGGACATTGCTAGATTGTCTCTTAACAGAGTTATTTTTTAGAGACAGAGAGTTAGGTATGTGGATATAGACTGACAGAATGACTCATGTAAAATGAAGTTCCGTAAATAACGTTTTTGCTTTATCTCTGCCAATACCAGACATCAAAAAAAGCCTGAAAGGCAAACCACAGCTTAGCTAATCTTCATAGAGGCTAACTTGATTTGATAAACTAAACACCACATTGGCACAAGACAGAAGGCAGGAGAGGAAATTAACCTTCTACATCGAACAAAAGTGACCATGTAGGTAAGGAAAGTGAAAGTGACTTCCAAAATGAATTCTGCTCTAACCAAGACAGGGGACTAATTCCTTCCAGGAGCTACTGCTCTCAGAGTTTAACAAACGTACTCATCTGCTAGGGGCCAAACATCAGGCTGTGTTGTGCAAAGGCCTTCATTCACTGTTACTGATTTTGGACCCTTATCACTTGTCTCAGATGCACTGCAGCTAATACAGACTGGGCTTCCAGGAGATTTTCACCTAGTGTTGCAAGGAGAAGGAAAGGATTAGTCCTTCAATTTGTCCATCCCTCATCTGTTTCTTTGTTCCTGATGACACAAGAAGAAAATCTAAACTTTCGGAACTGATTCAAGGGTAAACATATAACACCAGCATCAAAGGCAACTAATTCAAAGTCCACTCCCAAGAACAGTCCAGCAGAAATACTTACTGAGAATCCTTCAGACCTCTTTCCTAGAGAATCTCAAATGTTTTATACTAAAGTTTCAACAGACATTCGATTTAATTTTTTCTAATCTGTGTTTGAAAGTAACAAAACTGACACTGGCACTCATTTCTCAATGAGACAAGGAAACTGATTTTAAAACAAAGCAGAATTGGAGTTAAGCATATGCATTTTCTGACTATCAGATCTTTCTGTTCCAATAGAGTTTTACCCTTGAACTAAAGCCAATGCTTCAGTATATTACTGCTAAAGTTATCCAAAGGGAGTAAAACTCCCCTCTCTGGTCAATCTGTGCACAAATAGAACAGCTTATTAAGGATTCCTTAATTGAGAACACGTAAGCAAGGGTTCTTAGCCACATCAAACCAATTTCTTGAGGCAAACTTTATGGTCTGATTTCCAAAAAATGCACTGGAAAATAAGCAGAAGGGAATGTCTTTCACTGCTTTGTTTTAAGCCACAGAAGACAATGTTGGGCTACACCCACCAAAGATGGGTTTGACTGCCTCTGGCATTCACAGAGCTCGAACAATTAACACAGCTTCTGAAACAAAAAAATAAAGGATCAGGTAAAAGTCTGCTTAGCTCATATTCCAAACTGTAATATGTGACAAAGAGGTGTCAGTTCCATTTTCTGTCCTGAGAGCCTTGTGATGATTTCCACATTCTTTATTGCTGTTGTTGTTGATTATCAGCATCATAATTATCCAAAATTTCCTCTTCCTCAGCTGAAAATCATCATCCTAATGGTGACTGATTATCATAACTCTGCCAGTACACCCTGGCACATTTGCCAATGTCAACTGAAGCAAAAACATGTATTATTAAACCAAATGGAGTGTGATTCCTCTCGGGAAAGTGTAAAATAAATAAATAAGAATTATTTCTTGTGTAGTACAAACTACTTTCTATTGCTGAAGTTGGATCTATTCAAAATGGCAACATAACATCTTTATGGCTTTTTTTCCTCCTTTACTAGAACAGATGCTATGATCTGGAAATTGAATGGGGTGAGATGCAGACAGTTTCAATATATCAGTGCTTGCTAATTCCAAATACTGATTTTGGATTGTTATGTCAATTTAGTATTAGATATTGTATTCACAACTCTTACTTGTGTTGCCTTAAGGAAAGGCTTTTCTGATGGTACCCCAAAGGAATTTAGCACACTGCTTCTAATTAGGCAAGCTTTGTAAAGAATATTGAAGCAGTGCACAACAGATTCTGCTAAATGTTTCCTAAGTGATACCTTTAAATTAACCAGGTCTGATTCCGGTTGTAGATATACAGGGAGTTGCTGAGTTGCTGACTAACAGCAAAATAGCTCTGATCCCTCTGTTTCGGAAAACCAGCTTCATTACCCTCTACACCTCCTCTCTTCCAGTTTGAAGTCATTCCCTCTAATCCTGTCTCCACATACCCTTGTCAAAAACCCCTCTTCATCTTTTTTGTAGGCCCGCTTTATGTACTGAAAGGCTGCTACAAGGTCTCCCTGAAGCCTTCTCCAGGCTGAACAAGCCCAGCTCACTAAGCCTATCTCCAGAACAGAGGCGCTCCAGCCCTCACAGCACCTCCATGGACTCCTCTGAAACTACTCCAACAGCTCCATATCCCTCTTGTATTGGGAGCCCCAGAGCTGGATGCAAGTTTGCTGGGAGCAAAGCTTCCTGGGCTGCAGGCGTACACTGCTGGCTCATGTTAAGATTCACATCAACCAAAACCCCCAAATCTTTTTCCTCAGGGCTGCTCTCAATCCAGTTTCTTCCCAGCCTGTATTTGTGCTTGGGATTGCCTGACCCAGGTGTATGGCCTTGCATTTGGCCTTGTTGAACTACATGAGTTTTGCACTGGCCCATCTCTCCAGACTGTCAAGGTCCCTCTGGATGGCATCCCTTCCCTCCAGTGTGTCGACCACAACACACATTTGGTATCATCAGCAAACTCTTTGAGGGCACACTCAATTCTGTGGTCCATGTCACTGACAAAGATGTTAAACAGCCCTGATCCCAATACCAACCCCAGAGGAATCTGATTTTCCAGAAGAAAGTATTCAAATAGCAAAGAATTTTCACTGAACGGCATATGAGGGAATTTAAATTCACTTGGTAGTCCTTACCATGAGAAAGTGACAGCAATAGCTGGATTACAAATAACAAAGAAACAAAACCCTAAACCACTAGCAAACAAAACAAACCCCAAACACTCATACACACACATGGGATTTAAAGGAATCATCTTTTTCCCTTCAGTTCATCTTCATTGTATTTTGCTTTTTAACTTTTTACTTCCTAGCTAGGAGGGGAAATGCTCTTCCAATCTGATGAATCATTCAAAAAAATGGCAAGAGGTTGTCATGGTGGGCTACTCTTACACAAAGAGGTGTAAAAGATGTTTGCCTGTTACATGACAGTTCTTGAGGCCACCTAGAACTTTCACACTGAAAAATCTGCAGCACACATGCAGAGAAATGTAGAATAGGAGAAAACATGTCCACCCTTGGAAAAGTCAAGTTATTAGCAGAAAAGGAGACATTTCTTATTCCCTGTAACTGCTAGAGATTACTGAAGAGATCTTATTTTTCAGTAGTTTCACTTAAATCATTGCTGTTTGTGAGCAAACTGGAGGATTTTAATTATTATAACACAAAAATTGTATTAATCCAAAGTAGCCTCCAGACTAATTTTCTGATCAGTAAAAATAGGGGACATCAATAAGAGAAATCCAGTTAGGAGAACTACTTGTACAAATGGGTTCCTAAGTCTTCTTTAGCAGGAAATAAAATAAGATCATAACCTGAGTAAGAATGTAATTTTACAACTAGCTGCTTCTTTTCTGACTCCACACCTGCTTTGTTCCCAAAGGTCAGTGTTCTTAAAATTTCAGGCTAGATCAAATACATGAAAGTGACTGAGTAAGATACATTGTAGGGCATAGAAGAGTTCAGAAACATGTCTCGTCAAGGAGGTACTGCTTAATTTACTGATAAATCTAAAACATACATCTAAATCAAATCAAAACAACTTCAGTTTAAAGAGCTTCATTGCTTTCATTTGGTTTTAGCTCATCAGCTAGACCTCAGCCTTTGCAGGTATTTTCATCTCTTTGAATTATAAAAAGATACCAAGTAAGCTGGTCTTGAACACTCATACTTGCTTCCCTCTTATAAGGGTATTTCTAGGTTTCTCGCTCCTCTATCTCACTGAATTCCTCAGCATTGCAATGAAATTCTAAGGACAGCATATATGCAACTCTTTTGCATCCTCGCTCACTCTATTTGAGAGGAGAGGTCTCACTCCCATATGGTCTTGCTCCCATAGACTACAATGGCGACAAATTGCAATGAACTTTTATGCAGCATTATCAAGATATACTCAACAACTCAGCAAGATCAGCAGTGTGCATTTCAGAGTTGTGAATGTTAAGTAGACCACAAATTCTAGACCAGCACTCCAATATCTTTTTGCTAAATCAGTATTTTCTAAAAAAGGAAAACATTTGATTATTATCTTATTACATGGAGCATTTCTAAACCCTCTTGAATATCAGCAAACTTTTCCATACGACCTTGCATCCAGTTATTTGACCTACCTATGCCTCAGTAAAACCAGCTGGGAAAATGTGTAGAAGTGTGCTATGAACCTGGTGATGTATCTGAGCTGAGATGAGGGTAAGTGAGTTTCAAAAGCAAAGAAAAGGTCTCACTGCTGCCTGGAGGCAGCCCCATGCTGTGGTGCTCCTGGGAGGCAGGAGAGATGAAGACTGCAGGCAGACTCCGGAGTTTGGGTGTTAGGCAGATGGAAATTCATTAGCACATGGCAATGTAGCATGCAAAGGCTCATTCTACTGCAGCAGCTCTGTACCTAATCATGAAGTTATCTTGCAGAACAACTTCATCAGTCTTTACCGACTGTAGGAAAGAGCTCAGGTAGAAAATACAAGCCCTTGTTTTTACATTCCAAGGATAGCAAGGTTGCTTCTCATTCAATGTTCACAATTACTGAATTTTTGGGAAAATGTTCTGGTCGGTCATGATGTACGAAAGCTGCTTTAAAATTACTTCATCTTTAGGATCTTTCAGTGCATTTTTTGCTGGCTCACTGAATTTTTAAACTGGATGTATTTCTGGGTAATAGAGATATTCAGTTTAAATTTGCAGAGCTGAACATCCTGTTGTGCCTGTGTAGCACAGGAAATTCACCCCATTAGTTTTCCAGACTTCTAGAAATGTGGAACAAGATCTTTAGAGAATCCCAGCTCTTTTGAATGCACTGAAGGAGAGCAAGAGTGCACAGATGTTTACACTGTGGGGAGAGGGGGAATTACCTTTACTTACTATGTAAGTAAAACAGCCTCAAGTAAGCTATAATTTCAAAAGCCATTCTGCTAGGCAAGGATCGTAAGATAGTGGTATTTTTATGACTTTTGCACTTCTTGCTGCCGAGTCAGGAGACCGAACCCAGGTGGTGCAGGAACAAGAGACTTGATCTACATCTCTGAGAAATTCAGCCTCAGAAGGAGAATTCTCAGCTGCCTAAGGAATTCAAACAAAGAAGTAGGAGGAAGAGTTCATCTTTTCAAGATCTTTACAGTCAGATTAGCTGTTGAGAGCCGTACAAATCACATTCTTTGAGTAGTTGCACATCACAGATACTGCACAATGATATTCTGCTGTGCCCTTCTGCTTTTAAAAGGCAAAAATTATAGACAAGTATAAGCATGGATTTCCTTTTGTTCTTTATGTTCTAATCCCAGTTTCAATCAGTTTGGAAAGAATTTTGCAGGTTTGGAGCTTTATACTAAAAATCATATCAATTCCATTTTGGTCATTACAAGAGATTGACTCATACTTTAGAACTTCAGCAACCTGTTTACACACCAAGAGGAGGTGTCTGCACTTCAGCCACGTGCTTCCTGGGCATATTGACATTGCTCCTTTGATCTAACTCAAGCCAACAGCCTTAACTCTGGATATTTTCTGACCTTCTGCTGTTGTATCTAAATTAGTCTTCAGTTCTTTTATAAAACAAAGTCTAATTCCTTTCCTTAGTCACCAACAGAATAGCACATCTCCAGGTTTTCAGCTTGTGTTCATTAATGTTTCTCCCCAGCTCCATTCAAGCACAAAGACCAACAAGGTATCTTAAGCTATATGTGCATTGATCTGATCCATTTGATTCTGAGGTGAAATAGAACAGGCATTGCTCTCAAACTTTGAATCCATTTCATTGATCAGACTGCAGATAAAATTGCTCAGGCTTCCCAAGACTGCTGTCCCTAACGTTCCCCTCACAGGTTGAAGCCCAGAGCTAGAAACTTTGAATTACATACAAGCGAGAATGAATTACAAAGTCTGAATATGCTTTGTGCACTGAGACCTCAATTGTAAGATAGGAACTTATTGAAGAATAACTGAAATTATTTAAAATAAATTTGTAGTTTGAAAATAATACAAAAAATAAAGTAAAAATTAATATTTTCTGCTACCCTAAATTTACTGTTACGTCCATTTCTAGATTCATTTTAAAGTTTGTATTTTCACCAACAGGTGGAGCCATCAATTCTGAGTTCATTATCTGTGATCTAAAGCAATCTAAATATTTGCTAAACAGTAAAAGAAAATATATTCACATCCTAGCTGATGTGGAAAAAAAAAAAAAAAGATAAAGATAAACAGAGTAGAAAGCACTATTATGTCAAGACAGGGAGATCAGATTAAAAAGGGGAGTGTGCCAAATAGAAATACAGTGTTTCAGTATCATCATGATAACTCCTTGAAAATACAGGCTATTTTTAATCTGAGCTGTACTAAAAGATTCTTTCCTTCTTTAACTGATTTTCTGATGCAAAGCTGTCTACAGCCAGTGAGAGCAACTTCTAAAACTGGCTAAAAGTAGCATAAAGTTTAATTACAGAAAAGGTAAACAAGACAGATGTTTCAGAAGGGTAGACATAGGGATCCTACTAGAAGAAGTGTTCAATTTTTCTCAACTACAATACTAAAATTTGGACAAATTACTAGATTTTAAGGCTGAATTCTACATCTGGATAAGTGCAACTTCCATCAACTTCTTAAAACAACCATTCCCCGTAAGTTACAAAAATAACATTCCCAAGGAATTTCAAATTCATCACGCCACTGTTTCAGGCTACTTAATAACAAACTTTCTTTCCGCTGAAGCATCAAATTGGGACTTCCATGCTGGAATACATTAAGCCTGAATGATGTTTCACATAGAGGTGAAAACCATTGCTTGCTGATGTTTTGGCTTTATTTCTGTTTATAAACAGCAAAATAACAACCCTTTAGGCAATATTTGAGGGGAAAATACGAATAATTACTCCTTAGAGTATCACATAGGTCAAAATACTATTGCACCATTTGTAGTACCCAGAGGAGCAGAGTATTGAAGCTTCCTCCTTGGTGCAAACCAACTGGTAGATCTGCAGACATTCTGGCTCACAACAAATGTTGCTGTGCTGGGCAGCCAGCAAAAGGAGGTACAAGAGGAAAAGAGCATTTAGCGAGTATAAGAACACAGATAGCAGCTCAAAGCAGAGAGGGAAAAAGTTCAGATCCTCAGTTTAAGCAAATCAGCATTGTCCTACTGATATTCTTTTGCTGTTAATAGAGACAGAGAATTTGGGAAAATAAATATACAGAGAAGGCACATACAGGCTGTGCTCCAGGAGTGCAGTTCATAAATCGAATTTACCTTCTTCTGTAAATTTAAGCCTCACTGATGACTAATTAAAATCTCTAATCCGATATTGCAATCTCCTATTCCTATTTCTTGGTACTCACAGGAATAAGAGTATTTCATACTATACTATGCCCATTTACTCCAAAACAAATATATCCATGAGTGAGAAATGAAAGATCAGGCCACTTTAAAAAATTTTGCTTTTTCACCCTGAAAATCTGATTATATGAACTTTCTATAAGTCCTTCTGCTTGGGCTGTCAGCACTTTCGACTGTAAAGAATTTTTCATCCATTTTCTGAAGACGGTCAGATGAATTCCCTGAGGTAGTGATATACCCACACAGAAAAAACCAGCACACTGTTGCAGTCAAGTTTCAATCAAAGAACCTCTGCAAGTGGTAGCAAAGCTGAGTAGTAAGGTAGACCCACATATTTTATCACTGGGAAACATATGTAGGAGAGAATAAATATGCATGGACACAATGCTAGATAAAAGTGTGTACTAAAGTATGCAACTGGTCTGTCTTTTAGTTGAGTTACCACACTGGTTTCATTGTTCAGCTCCTACCCTTGAAAAGAGAAATGGAAATGAGAAGCTTTTAATGTTCCCAATCAAGAAGAGTATCACAACAGCATGGAGACAACCTTGCTTTTAGCTGTTCTGGGGTTTGGTTGTTTTTTTCCTGCAATATCAGTCAATGTTCACCAGGAAACTACATATACAATCCAGCTACAATCCAACATAGAACCAAGTGTTCATACAGCCTAATTCCCATTTGAAGCACCACAAGCCGTTCTGCTGATACAGCAGCAGGTAGTACTGCACCTATCCGCTTCTCTCTGTTGGCCCAAGCAGACAACCTGCACCTACTAAAAAGAAAGCTGACATTTTGGTCAGAAGTGTGCTACCAGGCACTACAGAAGCAGGTTGGTCTGGTAAACCAAATGAAACCACTTCACTGAAAATTATGTTCTGTATGTAGTCATCCCTGGAACTCGCCATGGGTAACTGAGGTTGATTAATTACAACAGGGGACATGAGTTATCTAATGCGATTTCATTTGTAGCATGTGCTAGTACACAATAATTCTCATTCACCCAAAGTTATTTCATTTAAGAAAACTTCAAGATTCAGATTCTATTTCTTTTCAGATTTGTTCTGTGTCTTTTAAGACTTCTTCAACTGTATTTTACATTTGAAAGCATGTTAATTATGCTCTTAGATTAGGGAGAACAAAGCACCTAAAAATAAATATTCTGTATTTGTATATAGAAATTTTATTTTTTTAGGTTTTTGTCAGCTTTCATATACGAGAAAAGAGTAAAAAGTCTCAATTGGAACAGACTGGAAGCCTGCAGAAGAGTGCGGTATCTTATTATGATAATTTTTTTATGCTACAAATTGGAGCACTTATCAATTCTGTGGAAAACCAAAAACCTGAAACATTTTTTGCATGGTATCACTAGATGGGAAGCCATGCCACAGTACAGTCATGACAGTATTGGGTTGGCAATGGTGAAAATAAGGATTTGGATGGTACTAAGGTCACTGAGGTGGCATCTTTACATAATCTGTTTTTAAAAGCACTTAGGGAAATCAAAAGCACTGATAGTAAAAGGGAGCATAAGAGTACAGGCAGGATACAACTTCTCATAGCATTTGTCTTAAATGCAGATAAATGGAATGATTGCAGCATAAACTGACCAAGAGAAATATATCACCAAATCTCCTTCCCAAAGAATAAAACTAAAGTCAAACCCATTGATGATCTTAGATGCAACTTTAAGCATGGGAATATTTTAATAGTCCATCCTCCCCTCCACCATACCCCCACTGCCCCCCCCCAAAAAAAAAAGCCTCAATTGTTGTTGAAAATGGGACCTATGGCTGCTTCTTTTTGGATCTTGTGAGTGAAAAAAAATACCCTGAAAAGGTTCCACATATATCTTAAGCATTTTTGCAGTTTGTGGCATGAGAGCAAAAGGTTTTCCTGAATCTGATGTTGTTGAGGTCTATGTTTTCAACTAACTGATGCCAGAGAAAACTAAATGTAATAAATGAGCTGAGACAACAAAGCTAAATTTAAGTGAGGAAATGAATTGGCAAAACGTTTTACTGACATATGATTCTGAACATAATGTAATTTATTTTTACTGTATTAATTATCCCAATGTATTTAATTTGCTATTTTATCTGTGTCTATTACATATTATGTATTCCTGAAGAGAAACATTAAAAGATTTTTGAAGACTTATTTAAAATTAATTTCTCTTGCTTATAAGCCCTATTTCAATGCTGGTCATACAATAATTATTAACATTCTGGAGTAAAATGAATGCATAATAAAATCTGTTGTATCGCATAAGGAAAAAAGGGGATGAATTTGTGAAGGTCAGGTATATGAAATCTTGGGAGGAGATTAAAGTCATGCTGCTGATCTTCTGTGGATCTTAAAAAGAATCTTCTACAATCATTTAATTAATAATACTTCCAGCATGCTGAGAAAATGCCTCACATGGACTACTGGAGAAAGTTGCTATTCAAAACAGGAGACTTGGAATCAAAAAGAAATCCAACTATTCCCATCAGGGTTGATAAGTCTGAAATTCAAGACACTATCTTCAGTGCTCACAGATTGACACAGGGAATGCACTTTAATTCTCCTGAAGTTCAACAGATGGAAAGAGCTGCAATAAAAGTTAATATCAATTAATTACATTGTTTATCTTTGATTGAAATGTGAATGCTATACCAATGCCAACTTTCAGTAGGCTACCTAAAGCAAAGTGACTGAGCTGGATAAACTGCAGCTGACCAGAATCTTAAGCACACAGCTAGGCATCTCCTATTGAATTTTATAAATGATATTCATAAGATATTTGTTTCTCATGCAGTAACATTAGAAAACCCTGTGCCCATGGCATCAGAACTTGTTCTGAATAAGAGGGGGACACTACTTGGTGCATCAGGCTACTGAGAAGCTTAAAGGAGCTCTCCTCTGGTTCCAATGAACAAACAGAACTGAAAATTATCTCCATGAATGGTAACTAGCCATTAGGCATTATTCTGCTGAACAGCCCTCAGAATTTTGCTGACAGAGAGATCTAACAATTTCATAGAGTAAATACCTCTTCTGCCACTTGGTTTGTAGCTTAATAATCATGTTTATTGCATCCTTCAATATACAAACCACTTTCTGTGCCTGAAAATAATCCCTCAAGACCTGGCAGGTCACATGTGTTGGACAAATTCCTCTCACAGACCCTTCACCAAAGCAAACAGAGTTTTTATAAAAAGTGTTGTAACATAATTTTGTCTAGCTTTTAATTTTCTGATTTGCATTCTGTGGATCATATTACCAGGAAAGAGAGGCTGTAGCACAGCAACAGTCTCCTGAGTGTTGCAGGGTTTGCAAATAGTTGAGTTTTGGCTTGTGCCACGTACTCTGTTGCCTGATGAGAAACAGTTTATTGCTGGATTCATGTGCTCTTTGGGATATTGTTTTATGGCAGGCATTTCACTGACTTCTATTTCACTAAAAAAAGTTGTGATTGCTGAAAAACAATTCTACCCCACACAAACGGAACAAGAATTTTTTGGAAGTACATCATTTTTTTCTTTAACTTAATATGAAATACTGTGATCTAAAAATTCTGGAGGAGAAAACAAAACTACTCAATTCCAACCCACTTGATATATTAAAATGAATTATACTTAACCTGCAGACTGAGGATTAAAATGCAGAAGCTACCATGTTATTCTGAAGTAGAGTGAAGGTGCATTCTGACTCTGCTGTCAGTTCAAGTGTCTGTGTATATCTTGGATGTATCACATGGCAGGGAACTCTCTCTTCTGGTTATTACCTGTGGAAGCAGGAAACCCAAACCTTCAGCTGGAAATAACTGTAATTGTCATCCATTTTGGCAGCAAGCCTGGAGCCATATATTGTCCCTCTGTGGGCTCCTGTCCACTCCTGCAGATGCCATTGCAGTTTGTCAATACAGACATGGAATGAAAAATAAGACTACAAAATTAAAAGCAGTATGAGAAAGAAACATACAAATAAATGACATTCAGTCCATTATGCATGGCTATAGGCCAATACTTAGCACCTGGGTGTAAAGTGAGTGCAAACACAAAGTTCCCTGGTTACACTTCCCTACACTTACTTGCTTATGCCCTCAGCTACTTAATTACCGCCTGAAGATGACTCATAGCTAGCTTAAGAGGCAAAAATACAATTTTTTAAACATCAAATAACTGTGTTGAGTCAGTTACTCTGTTTCCTACTTATTTTGTGTAAGTGATGGGCTCCAAAGTGCAGAAAAGTGTCAGAAATATTGATGAAGGGACTTCTCTGGTAGGTGGGAATCTTGAAGAGATAAAGATGGAGCTCCTACCTCTAATTTCACACAAGCACATATTAAGTCCAAGCACATATTAAAAGGAGCATGGAGATGGTTTACCCTTGGATAAAAGTAAGACTGGAGCACATGCAAAGGCACATAAATTGTTGCAAGTGACAGCCACCATTTAAATCATGTTGAAAAAAGGTGAGAAAGCAAGGATAAGCATGCAGAAATAAACAGAGAACATGTGGCTTTTTGGTGTCAGCCTAAATTATTCTTCAAAAGCAATCTAGTGCTATAGCAGCTCCCTGATGGTTCACATAGCCTGGCATTTCTTTACTTCTTTCTTGAAGTAGAACATATTGCAAAGCAAAAATCAGCAGTGTACATTGACATTTCCATTCCCATTTCCACTAGAACATGTTGTCTATTTTTCTACAGAAATGGGACTTATTTAATAATTCCCTGTAGAAATACTTAGAGGATGCAAAATAAAAATAGTCATCCTGCCTCCCAAGTCATATCACTTTTAGGATTTCTGTTGATTTTTTCTTTTTTGGTGTATTTTATAATGACTACATACATGGATGGAAAACAGCCAGAAAAACAACTGCTAATAACAGGGTCAGCAGGTAATTTAAGATGTTACATGCAAAATGAGGCAAATCAATTAAAATTTGTTTCAGCAACAATAAAACTAAAAGCACCTTCATCCTTCCCAATATTAAATTTAGGATACACACTGCATCAACATCAATAGTTTATCTTGATGAAGTCCAATTAGAAGTCAGAGAAATCATATCCTAATTCTTCAAAATATGAGCAAGCTGCTAAAAGGTAAACACCTATAGTTGAATATGGAAACCTTTCAAGTCCTGCCAATTTCAGTAAATGAACATAGAGGCAGGCAGGGTCACTTCGTTAAGATGAAGCTGTAGAAATAAAAGAGATAAACATGATCTTTCTTCAGTGTACAGTCACTAGTACACACAGACTACTCTACAAAGACCTCTAAGTTGACACACAAGTGATACTACCCTTCAAAAGTAACTCTTGGTCTTTATTGAACACCCATTTGATTAACTCCAGAGAAGCATCAAATTCTCATGCAAAATCTGTCCCAGTGATATCACTGTAAAGAACAGTGAAGCATAAGTCACATTGACGATATCATTAGTTAGAGAAGGAAACAAGGAATGGAGCTGTCAGATAATAATATGTGATTGGAGTTCAAATAATGAACTGAAGTTTAAAAGCAGCATAAAAATGCAGCTCTGAAGTTTGCAGAAGAATAGTAAATATAATTTTCAAGTAAAACACTAAGCAGTGAAAGTAACCCAAATGTTATTAGCACTAGCATTAAAAGGTATATTTTTCCTACTTACATAATTCTATTGCAGTTCCAAAGAAGCCCGGTTACCCTTCATTTACATTGCATGGTATTAAAGAACACATGGATTTCTAATTTCTGATCTCATCTTCCAGCAGTTTGCAAGTGCACGGGATGTTACTACACTGAATACTGACATCATTAATATGGAACAAAGATGACTCTGGTTCATCAATGCACTTCAGTAAATCAATTGATTTAATGAATTCCCTAGTGCAGTCATTCTTGTAAGAAGCACATTCACAACAACCGTAATCTTTCAGGGCAAACAGGCACATGTGATTAAATCTACTGAGCTCTAATATACTTGAAAATTTTTCCTTTTGACTGACTCAAAACCAAACACAAAGATTTTTTTTTTTTTTTTTTTTTTAACCCAAAAAAGCTCATCCAAAGAGCTCATTGTGAAGCATGTAAGGGTGGTAAGGCACTGGAAAGGGTTGCTCAGGGAATTTGTGAATGCTTCATCCCTGGCAGCGTACAAGGCCGGGTTGACATAGCCTTGGGTGATATGGATTAGTGTGAGGTGTCCCTGCCCACGGCAGGGGGGTTGGAACTAGACGATCTGAAGGTCCTTTCCAACCCTAACTATTCTATGATTCTATGATTTTTGCTGAAGTCACCAAAGTTGAATGAAATCTGGAAGGGTAATTAAGGAATAGGACAGAGTCCATCTGGGGTTCTGACTTTGTTATAGCAGAATTAAATAGTATGTGTGCCTTTGTACAGAGGGATCTAAAGTCCCTTGTGCAGCTATCCATCTCTAGAACTTCAACAGACAAGCAGTGCTCCAGAGCACTTGCTTGTAAATGAAAATATTCTCTAGAACAATGGTTTGGATCAAATTTTGCTCCCCTCTATGCTCAGATTCAGTTTCTGCAATCCAGTATTACTCATATGGAAATTAAGCAGTTATTTTGGGCAACATTACTGAAAAGGTAAAGTCTGCAGCACTTTTCCCCACTCTACATGCATTACAGTCCAAGAAGCCAGCTTGATGTCATCAATACCATTACAAGAGGCAGCTATTTCCTGTGGGACAGCAATTCCTACAGTGAGGGGCTGCCTTTCCTGATAGTAGCAGCAGCTGGTCTCCCATTCTGCCCCCCTTCCTCAGTCTCAGGGGTAGTAGAAACGATCTTTTGACCTTCCCTCATCCTTGCAGGTACAGGAAAATGTAGAGTAGGAGGAATGAAATACAGTGGAGAAATGAGAATTCTGGGGTTTAGGAAGAAAACAGATTGCGAAACCTCCTTAAAAAAGAGCAGGGAAGGCTACATAGAATCATAGAGTAGTTAGGCTTGGAAGGGACCTGAAGATCATCTAGTTCCAACCCCCCTTCCATGGGCAGGGACAACTGACACTAAACCATGTCACCCAAGGCTTTGTCCAACCCAGCCCAGAACAACACCAGGGATGGAGCATTCACAAATTCCCTGGGCAACCCATTCCAGTGCCTCACCACCCTCACAGTAAAGAATTTCTTACTTATATCAAACCTAAGCCTCCCCTGTTTAAGCTTTAAACCATTACCTCTTGTCCTCTCACTACTGTCCCTAATGAAGAGTCCCTCCCCATCATCCCTATAGCCTCCATTCAAATATTGGAAGGCTGCTATGAAGTCTCAACTTAGCTTTCTCTTTTCCAGGCTGAACAACCCCAACTTTCCCATCCTGTCTTCATATGGGAGGTGCTCCTGTCCCTGATCACCCTCACGGCCCTCCTTTGGACTTGTTCCAACAGTTCTACGTCCTTTTTATGTTGAGGACACCACAGTTGCATACAATACTCCAAGTGAGATCTCACAAGAGCAGAGTAGAGGGGCAGGATCACCTCCCTCTACCTGCTGGTCACACTCCCATTGATGCAGCCCAGGATACGGTTGGCTTTCTGGGCTGCGAGAGCACACTGAAGCCGGCTCATGTTCATTTTTCCATCAACCAACACCCCCAAGTCCTTCTCCGCAGGGCTGCTCTCAATCTCTTCTCT
>JANRGW010016365.1:0-18495 GCA_024733675.1 Psilopsiagon aymara | reverse complement strand
ACCAAGGACTTTCTGAGTCTCATGTTCTGCCAGGGAGGAGGGGAAGCCAGGAGGAAGCAGAGACAGGACACCTGACCGAAACTAACCAAAGAGGTATTCCATACCACAGCAGATTGTGCCCACTACATAAACTGGGGGCAGTTATCTGGAAGGGTTAAATCACTGCTTGGGTCAGGCTGGGTATCAGTCAGTGGGTGGTGAGCAGTTGTATTCTCTCTCCTTGTTATTTCCCTTATCATTATTGGTGGTAGCAGTTGTGGTCTGTGTTATATCTTAGTTACTGGACTGTTCTTATCTCAACCCATAGGAGTTACATTCTTTCAGTTCTCCTCCTCATCCCTCCAGGAGCAGGGCGAAGGAAGTGAGGGGGAGTGAGAGGGTAACTGCGTGGCTGACTGGGCTTAAACCACCACACAAAGCCAAATGGTAAGAATGTAATGGTACTGCCTCCTCTTAATACCTTAACAGTGATACTAATTTTCATTAACATTTTAAATCTGTGAAAATTAATTTTCTTTCAGGAATTAATATGCAGTAACAAAGATGGTATGTTTTCCACTAATGAAATGAAATCAACGTAATCTAACACTGTCATGTACTAACAAGAAAAAAAAAAACCAACAAAAAAAAAAAAAACCCACCAAAACTACAAACAAAACTAAACATGAAACTGCTCCTCTTACTTCTTTCCTGAAGGTGAACAGTGACATCATAAGGTACCATACAGACCAACATTAAAAGCCACAGAATTTATCTCCTGAACACTTTCCTGCTTATAGACATCTCTTCTGAGTCCCTTCACAGAAGAAGTTTTAGACTGTAGTATCTTACAAAAACCAAGACAATACTTAACAGTTTTCTGGAGAATAGGGGAAACCTTGAAAATTACTAAATGGGCTTTCCAGTTAAGAAAAGTAAGAATCTTCCAATCAACAGCAGCAACAAACTCAGACTTTCCCAAAAGACTTCAGAAATGATATGCTGGGATGTTACATGTGGGGGAAAGTTATATGGTCTGGATCTCACCCTCCCATCCCATGAAAAGACTGTTTGATACATAGCTGTTAACATGTCCAAGTACTGAGGCTTTGTGCTTGTATTTATCGAATTAGAATGAGTTATGTCCATGTACACTGACAAAACTATTAAAGAGTTACCAGGTGCACCTGCTTCCCCAAACTTGTGAAATTGTACTGGCAACAAAGTGCTGCACAAAAAACTTAACTCCACTTTGAGTAACTTTAAGGCGGAAATAAGGCATGCACTTGGAAACCCTGATGAGAGAGTAATAACATTAACAGCAGATTACCTCCTTCAAACTCAGGGCCGCAATGAAAAATGATACAAACAATAAACTCCTTGACTATTTTATTTTCTAACCAAAGAAGGCTAGGTAAACCAGAATCATTTAAATAAACAACAGATTAAAACAATCTTGGATTTTGATAATAACTATCTGAGCTAAGGGTGATGGCAGCCACAAGTTTTGAACTCTGGATTAGAGTATGAGCCAGTACTGTGGGCCTGGGTGCACTAGGTGGGATAGAACAGAAAGGTATCCCCTTACGACCTCTTCATTCTTGGCTTCAGAAGTGATTTTCATGGGTCAGTAACCACGTTTAACTAGCACCTTTGCCAAAACACAAACAGATCTTTACCTCAGAGACCCCAACACAAGTCTGGTGTGGGGTTTTTTTTTGCTTTTGGGTTTTGTTTTGTTTTGTTTTGTTTTTTTTTGTTTTGTTTTTTTTGTTTGTTTGTTTGGTTTTTTTTAATACTAAAGATAAAAGTAGCATGATTTTAACAGTATACCCCGACTTCAAAACGGAGGGTCTGCAAACACAAACAAGACCTTCATCGTACATCAAAGCTTCAGACGCTACTACAGTGAAAAAAGCCATGCCTGACAGGCAGCATTCACCACTCTGCGAACTCAGAAGCACACCACCTGAAGGGTTGCCCGGACTAAACGAAGTATTAGGAGCCGCCAGAGAGGAAGACTGAGAGGAGGGGAACTCCTCAATGAAAGAAACAAAGCAACTCCGAGCATGAGACGCCGCGGAAGCGGCGCTCACGGCGCCGCACAAAGAGAAGCCCAACTTTTGCCCGGGCACGTCTTCGGGGGAAACCCAGAGGCTGGAGCAGACCTCCCACTCCTGCGAGCTGCCCGCGGCCCTCTCAGTCCCGCGGCCTCCTCTCACCCCCCCTCAGCGGCGCGCTGGCCGCCCCACCTCCCCGTGGCTAGCTCGGGCCCTCGCGCCCACCTTGGCTACCGAAGAGACTCCACAGCTTGGCGAAGATCACTCCCATGCCTAGCCTCGGCTACCCCCTGAGCCCCCGGGCTCAGCCAAGCGACGGTGGCGGACTCCCTCCGAACGCACGCACACAGCCCGCAGCAGCTCCAGGGCAGCGGCCGGGAGGGAAGCAGAGGGGACGGGCATTCAGCGGCCCCGCCCCGGCCAACGGCCTCACGGCGCAAGGGGCCGCTCTAACGCCTGCAGCATCGCGTCACTTTGTGCGTCATTACGCATGCCCGCGACGCGCGGCCTCAGCCGTGGCGGGGAGAGGGGTGCGTGGTGCGGACGGGCCGGGGCAGAGTGGACGGGCCGGGCTTTCACCCGAGCTGGTGGCGAGGCCGGGGTGATACGAGCTCTCCGCCAGGCAAGGGGGTTGCGGGTTATGCTTGCCCCCCGCCCGGTAGAAGCGGCCATGCAGCCGTGTTTGGCCCTGGAGCGGGAACGCCCTTTCCCCCGTCACCGCGTTCCCCGCCCGGGTAGGGGCGGTCTCCGTTGCGGCTGGGGAGGATCTGTGGTTTCCAAGGCGTTGGATTCTTCCCTGCAAAGCATTTAAAAATAGCGGTGTGGTTTTCAGTGCTGTAGTGGATGGATCACTTAACACACCGGAGGGGTGGAAATAGCTTGTTTTCATACACGCAGGAGCGTTTACGCTTGCTCACGCTGGGAACGGGGGAACACCAACAACCCCCCCCAAACTAAACAACAAAATAAACATGTCGTGGTTTAAAGCCCAGCCGGTAACCCAGCACCACGCAGCCGCTAGCTCACACCCCTCTCCCCTTTTTCTTACAGTCCCCAGGAGGGATGGGGAAGAGAATCGACAGAATGTAAACACCAGGGATTGAGATAAGAACAGTTTAATAACTATAGTACAATATAATACTACTAGTATTAGCACGGAAAACAAAAAGGGGAGAGAATATAAAACCAAAAGGATAAAAGCCCAACGATAAACACAAGCGACGCACAATACAGTTGCTCACCATCGACCGACTCCGGGCCTGACCCAAGCAACCATCTGGGCTTTCGGGTGAATTCCCCGTTTATGTACTGGGCACGGTCCTTTTGAGTAATTTGGGTCAGGTGTCCTGTCTCTGCTTCCTGCCAGTTTCTTGTGCCTCTCCTCACTGACAGGGCATGGGAGACTGAAAAGCCCGTGATTAGGGTAAGCGCTTAGCAACATCGGTGTTTTATCAGCATTGTTCTCAGACTGAAGCCAAAACGCAACACTGCACCAGCTCTTAGGGAGAAAATTAACTGTATCCCAGCCAAAACCAGGACACAACAAAAAAAAAAAAAAAAGCGAAAACAAACCCCCCAAATTAAACAAACCCCGAAACTCCGCCAGAGAACGCTTTGTCAAGAGTTTCGTCATGTGCCAAATCTGTACACTGAAGTTGAGACCCGAACTACTGCAGCGTCGGAAGCTCGCTGCTGCCCCGTAAGGCGGGAACACGCTGCTCCACTACGGGTACCTGCCGTCTGCGATGCGGGCAGCTGAACACAAAGCTCGATACCCCAGAGAGGGAGGAACATATAGCAACGACCCAGCCAGCGGCAAAGCGGCATGTGCCTGCAGGGCAAACTCCTCCGGCGACAGGAGCAGTGAGGGCGCTGCTTACCCAGCCAGGCTCCGTCGGCCCCGTGCCCTGGAGTACTCCCGCCCCTTTGAGGCATGTCTGGGGCCATAGTAACAGCCACACCAGCAACACCTTGTCGGCCTTGGCGCAAACCCTGCAGCAGCAGAGGCGGAACTTCCTGCCGCTGCGCCGGAGGAGGCGGGACCGGCGCTGTGTGCGGCGGTAGGTGCGGGACTGGCGGCGTGGCGGGGTCTGCGCTGCGCCGCGGGAGGGCGGGACGCGACCGGGCCCGACCTCAGCGTGCTCAGCTCTTCTTTTAGCGTCCCTTCGGGGGCTGGGACTGTGACTCCGTCGGTGTCCGCGGTGGCTGAGGGACAGTGGAGGAATGTCCCGCTGAGGTGCCGATCAGTAGCTCCCCAGAGCGAGGTGTATTCAGAAACAGGGCGCATGGGAAATGAAGGAGGGAGCTCCAAATTCCGCTTTCGACAGCAGCGAACCAACTTTTTCCTCGTGTGGGAAGGGGTGAGGAAAGGAGGAGGTTTGAAAGTTACATCTTGCTCGGTATAGCTGTGTGCTGACTGCTTTTAACACCTTGCAGTGCTTATGCATGTAGTTTGATCAAAGCCCTGGTCTAGCATCGCATCCCCCACAGCAGCTCCCAACAGGGGAATCTGTATGTAGATGGTGAGCAGGGAGTGATGCTCCTTCAAGTGCTCTCTTCTGAAGTCTTATCAAAAGCCTTTCCTGGGGCAGGGTGTACAGCACAGTAGGTCTGGAAAAAAAAAAAAAACCAACAAGGTGGTGCAGGTTTTGAAGCTGCCTCCTGCTAGTTCTGTTTGAGGTCCAACTCTTGTATTTGAAGAGGCACTAGACAGTCTCCCTTATCAGCTTTTCTTCAAAAGTGTTCATTAACTGGTTAAAAACACATGTGGCATATGTGTGATGTCTACACCATCTACACAGGCAGAAGTGAAATCTCCTTGGTTTTATTTTTGTTTTTCTGTTGGCCCTCGTTAAATTTCAGGCATTCTGATATACTTGCCATCCTGTTTAGAAGGATAGTGGTTTCTAACACATTGCAACTTTTCTATTTTGGTATGAAATTTCAAGCAGTATTCTTCATTATTTGTTGACATAGTTGTCTTCTTAATTTGTGTAACACAAACCACTGCTGCTACCACCAATAATAATAATGACAAGGGAAATACAAGGGAAGAGAATACAATCGCTCACCACCTATACCCAGCCTGACCGAGCAGTGAACCCCACCCTTCCAGGTCTCTGCCATCCTTTTTTACATCCTGGACATGATGTGCTGTTGTATGGAATACCTCTTTGGTTAGTTTGGGTCAGGTGTCCCATCTCTGCTTCTTCCTGGCTTCCCCACCTCCCTGGCAGAGCAAGAGACTCAGAAAGTCCTTGGTCAGACCAAAACATTACTAAGCAGTAACCGAAAACATCAGTGTTAGCACTGTTCCCAGGCCAAAAGTCAGAAACAGAGCAATGCACCAGCTACCAAGAAGGAGAAAAATGACTGCTACTGCTGATCCCAGGTCAGGTCCACAATTCATTCCATTACGCTTGCTTTCTTTCAATGGCTGCTAATCTCTGCAATAAAGCTTGTAACTCCTGCCCATAAAACTGAAAGTTTGTATGAGCTCAAAAGATTAAAAAAAAAGATAACATTCTTCTTGCATTTAAACTTTAACTGGGCCTGAAATATCAAAAAAAAAAAAGGGGGGGGGGGAGATTGTATGATTGAAGTGACAGATAGCCTCTTATTCAAATAGAGTAAATACCAAAGTTTCTGATTTATCCTTCTTATGGATATAATAAACCTCAGTGATGGGTAGTTCTCACTTTTCCTCCACTTATGTTGATGTAAACAAACTATTACTTTTTTAGGAAATCTCTTATACTGAAGTATATATGGTTTTTCAGTATACAGGCAATATAGGTGAGCAGATAAAACTTGGGAAGAGAACTATTTTATTACCTACAGAGAAAAATAAACAGAGAATAATTAGAAAGAATAAAAGGTGCATTAGGGCTGAACTACCATAGAGACTTTATAGCTGGGCTTTTCAGAAGGAATTAAAACAACATCTGGAAATTTCCTGTACCTTTTAACCATGTAATCTTTCACCAGACAGCTTAAAAATTTTCAGTAAGGATGAGCAGAGCTTCTGTTGCGTTAATGCTTCACTGTTCTTACTGCGAGTTAAACACAGACTCAAGAGAAAAAGTACTAATAGTACTTCTTTATTTTTTAAGTATGTATGGAATAAAAAATAATTGTCCACAGTCCCCTTATTATGAGGGTTGGATAATTTTAACTATGGAGGAAATCTAAGAAGTTAAGCTTGAGAAAAAGAAATTTGACAGTGAAAAATTAATAGATTATCTGTAAAAATGAACAGATATGATGATGTAATAGAATACGAATTTCAAAGAAGTTACTTAGAACTAAATTCTGTGAGGAGCCTTTGTGAATTAATTCTAGGACTAAAAAGCAAGTTCTCCCCAAGGGTAAGGATATTGAGGGGAGATTTAACAGGACAGGATTTGGAGGTTGCAATGCTTTCTTCGCATTTTAAACACTGATAGAGTAGTCTGAGAAGGTATGGCTGGGAAAGGTGTGACAGCAAGAAAACCAGTAGCTTCATTATAAGGTGATTGCAAGTGCTAAACATGTTAATGAACATACTTTGAAATGCAGTTAACAGTAGTGTTACAGTCATATCCTGACTGGTATTTGGATTTTTGAGAACAGTAAAAGTGCGTTATTAAACCAGAAATACCAGAAACTGCAGCTTAGTTTGTAATTCTGTGTTACACTTATAGTATTATAGAATATGATAAAAAACAGTAGGCAAATATTTTGCTTATTTTGTTTTTTTACCAGCAGATTTTAAAAACAAAAGGAAGATGTCTTTTTTCCCCAAAATCTTTTTCCAATGTGAAGTTGAAGAGTATCTCACCAAAGTGTTCAGAAACAGCGAGGTATGGGAAATAGATATTACATCAATAAATATTCACTAATTGAGCACTATTATTATTATTCCTTTGATTTAATATGTTGTGTGACTTCATCGCCATAAATAAAGTATCATCTCTACATTAGACACAGATTTTTATATACAGTTCTCTTTAAAATACAGAATTATTCTTCATGCCTGTTTGCTCAAGGTAATATAAAAATGTTTAAGCTCAATTTGGCGTAAATGTGAGACTTCAGGTTTGGACCCCACTGAATAAATATCACAGAAAATTAGCCACTTATTAATCACATAATGTTGACAGGAAATACTCCCTTACTGTAGTGTAGAACCAAAAGTACTATAGGCAGTCTATGAATTCCTAATGTCAGAGAACGCAAAAATGACAGTTTTATATATTGGGGTAAGAGTTATTAATTCATAGTTTTGAATCTACTCTTCCATCTTGCTTAGACTGTACAGTATCACAGAGCTCAATGGCAGTTTCTTTTGGTACTTGCCGCAGCCTGTTTACAATGATCTTGCTAATGCTATTGTGTTTCCAGCAAGTCCTTCTCAAGAAGTTTATGAGGTTTTTGGAATTAGGCCTCTAGACAAAGACATTCCTCACCATTGCACACCAGGCAACCGTATTTCTTCATTTCTGCAGAATGTTTATTCAGTTGTTGGGCTTTTTTTTTTTTTGCACTGAGCAAGAGGCTGCTGTATGAATCTCTTCAATATAAAACCTCTTCTTTCGCTTGCAGCTTATCACTGCTTTAGGTACACAGGAGGCAGAGAGTAAATACCAATCTCTCTTAAGTCATCTATCTCATCCACCAGCTTTCTCAGCTGTTAGAGTCAATACCCACTTGGCCTCAGTGAAACATGTGAAAAAATTGCTGTTTGAAGAGATACAGAAGGTTTGTGCAATTTCTTTGTTACAGCAAAAATACCATGATATTTCATCTTTTGCCTGTTTCGGAGAGCTTTTTGTTACTGGAAACTATTTCTTAACTTAATACATGTCTACTAGTATTAATATTATGCAATCATATTGACTTCCTGTCAGCATTAAATATTAAATTTATTGTTGTGCAGTATACTCATCTAATAGTCAAGAAAAGCAATGATAGAGGGAAAAGGCAACCAAATCTTTTTCATATGGCAGATCCAAACCTTAGATAGGATTGGGGTACTACTGTAGTATATACTGTAAAGGCATTATAAGTTTAGATAAGATGGTACAAAGAGATAGAAACTGTAGTTCAGTATGCAGTGTTCAGCATGTTTAGACCACTTTAAAGGAGAATAGCTGTATGTCTTAATTACACAGACTGTTCAGGAAAGTGAGAAAATCTGTATGTTTTGGAAACTGAAGCCAGAGTGATGCCTTGCAGCAGTATTTTCTGTTTTTTAACCTGGTTTTAATCTTTATATGTTTTCCTGCATTTTTACTTGCATTAAAATATTTTTTAATCTGATAATATGTAAGCCATTATGCTTAAGAAGTAGGTTATTTTGAAACTGTATCCTGTATCTTCACTCTGTCTAAAAAGATCCAGTTCTTCTTTAAGTAAATTATTAATATTAGTGGGAGTACAGGGAGTTAACTGCATGACAGGAGCCAAGACATTTCTGTGATGCAGAGGCAGTTGACAGTATTCTGCTGGCTGGAATAGTAATGTAATGAGTTATGCTAATTTTAGCTTGATTGTAGAAGTCTGAAAATGGGTATTGCAGTATGATATTTTGCTTCAAGGGAAAATGCTTTTCTGAAAACATAATTAAGGCTAGGTTTTTACAGACTTTTTATTTTGAAATGTTATGTTAGAAAAGGAAGCCACATAACAGTTTTTAATGAAAGTATGATCATGGATTGTTTTCTTAAGAGAAAATACTTACACAATACAAATTAATTTATAGCTTTGCTTGCTTTGAGTTTATATTTTAGAAGGCTCAGGCGAGAAGACATCATCGTTTTAAAGTGATAGGGTTATGAGTGTCAGAACACTGTCCCACTCCCTGAAGTAATTTCTCAGTGAATCCCTTTGTGGCCTTGTTATTTCTCAGTTTATTAAATATATTAAATGTCGTTTACACCACTTTTTTTAACATGGAGTGTCTCCTTACAAGCTATTACCCAGCCTCTTTTTAACTGTTTCATTACTTTGAGGGGATTTTTTGGTATGCTACAGCTATAAATTTGAATGGAAAAATAATTTTCAGTCTAATTAAGTACTTAAGTATTAGATTTTTTAGTGTTGCTTAATAATTATGTTTTTTAATGAAACAGCAATTTAAAGGACTATGTGTTCCAGTTCTTGAGCACCCGAAACTCCAGGACATCTTATTAATTCCTGTCATTGGACCCAGGTTTGAAAATTTCAAGTCTTCTGGCTTGTCATAACTCATATTTCACTTACAGATTTCTTGTTAAACAGTTATGATAACTAACTCACTGTAAATGAAACCCAAGATTGTTTTTTATTAAGACCTAGTGGACAGTCTATACCCTAACCAGGTGGGAGTTTTAGTTCTTAAAATATGTAAGAAAACAGAGAGAGAGTTCTCTCCTTATTGATGAGAGCTTTTGTATGGAAAATGTAACATAAGTACATCCTATCTGGAAAGCCAGCAAGGTGGCAGACAGAAGAACTAAACTTCTGCAGTGGAATATGAACTATAGCTACATACAGCCAGGGTTTTCTTACGCAAGAATCAGCTCCAGAGCAGAATTTAGGGAGATTGTATCATTAATCTGAAAGGATTCATCAATCAGTTTTATCCCCTACAAAGTGACTATTTGTTCTTCATTCTTAAGATATGTTTGAGTATTTCCCATGATGCATTTGTGTCTGCCCCTATGGAGCTTCTTGATTCTTTTGTTGAATTCATTGATGGGCCTTTTATTTAAAGCATTTTCGTAATGAAGACTAACATACTTAAGATTCAGTTTGTATCATGATTAGGTAGAGATTAATAACAGTTTGTAAATGCTGTAGACTCTGGCCTCTAAAATAGCATTTAATTATTTTATTTGTTGTCAATTTAATTCTCTTTTGTAGCATCTTCCTCTGAACATTCTGTTTTATTTATATTCAAATACATTTACATTTTAATAAGTTTGAGTAAGTATCTTGTTCACAGTTCTTATTGGTGGAGTTCCTCACACCTGGCTACACATTTACTATGGAAACATTAAGCAGTTGTTAAACACAAAAAATTCACTTTACAGTCATCTGGTCTAGGAAGGGACAGAGGATTATTTCTCCATCTCAGTATAATTTATTTGTATTCTAGTGTCAGGTTCATAACGGCGGCAGAATGTACCAGAATATGTGTCATTTTGAGGATTGATTTTCTTCTTGGCTACTTCCTTTGATTTCTCTGGGACTAAAATAATTCTTTTTAATGTAATACAGGATAGTTAACTATTATTTGTATTATACTGTGATGAAACCAGTATTTATGAACTAGATTTTACTTGCGGGGTATTTTTTTTTCAAGTATGCTTTCTCTTTTTTTTTTTTTAAACTGAACTGTATTTTGTATTTTTAGGCGAGATTTAAAAAAACATGCATCTGAAGTCATTGTTGGAGCCCAGTGTGGATATGCAGTACTTCGAGGAGCACATGTTTATGTCCCTGGAATCATATCTACCTCAAGATGTAAGAATTCTATAATACACCCATTTAAGTTGTAAAGAGGACAGAAAAAATGTCAGCCCTTGATGACAATTTCCAATAAATTGGAACTTTTTTTTTCTATTCGCAGTTGCTTTTTCAATGTGTAATTCCTAGTGGAAGTTTTAGTTATCAAGGATTTCAAGTTCTTGTTTTCACTTGAGAATAATTTTAAAGACCATGTTGAAAGTAAAGCATGTCTTTTTAACAGATTTTTTTCACTACTGAGCATTGTAACTTTTAATATGAATGTTCAGTAGAATAAATACACAGAATTTTATCACTTTCCAGTCCCGTAAAAAAGGAAAAGAGAATGAGAGGAATGCCACAACAGATACATCTAGATGTTAATTTGATGTGTGTTGATTATTTCATAGATACTACTTCCAGATGTATTATCTTTTGTATTCAGTCGCAAAGACACTTGCCTTCATGATCCTGTCAGATTCTAAGTTACAGATAAAAAAACAATATTTTTTTTTAAATCCATTGGCGATTTATTTGCCATTGTTTATGTGTGGGTCTAATAAGAAGTTTCTTTTTATATTGATGAGAAAAAAATTTAATTGCAGTTTCTTAAGAAATGGAATTTTTTGTTTCAGTGCCTGATGGGCCAATATAAAAAATCTACATATGCATGCTTGGTGTTCAGCAGCTTATTTATTTTTTATTTAAAGGTCAAATTAACTTTATGTGAAATTGGTATAATTTTGGATGATTCACCTCATCATTCTATTGTGATGAGATCTACTAGTCATCATGGTTCTTATTATTAAACAAAGTGAGTCAGGAAAGCATTTATCTAGCCACTTAACTTCAATCCCTTTTAGGGAAAAACCTTGAAGAAGTTTTAAGCATGTACTTAAGTCCAATTTACTGAACATGGATGTTTTCCATTCTAGGAAATGATAATGAAATAAGTATATTGCCATGGCAGTTGCTGAAACTGCTTATTTAGACAGTCTCATAAATATTCAAATCCCTGTTTGAGTCAACTAGTGATTTATCATAATTGCTGCATATAATTATGCATGCAACATCAATTCAAAGAAAATAAAAGATACTATAAAACTTTAGGAACACTTCAGGGGAATTGCAGATAGGAAAATAAAATAAAAGGGCATGCTACATACTTGAGGCCAGATATAATAAGGCTGTATTAAGCACAGATGGTCTAAAAAGGGAAAAAAAGAGTACAGCAAGAACACATACTTAATCACTGAACTTGAAACCCAAATGAGGGTAAACTAATTATCAGAGGGCTTTGAGTTTAATTTAACTAATCAGACTCTGAGCTTTATGTTTATAGAATGCCAATATAAGCTACAAAAAAGCTTAAGAACCATACATAATATTAATGCATTTCAAAAACATGATTGTCAGAAGAGAGTGAAATAAAATATGTTTGAATACTGCAAAAAAATCTGGCAAAAATGCTTGATGGAAGAGTTAAATTGCTGCAAGTTTTGTTCAGTGAAGTTTAAGCAGACAATAACAGTAATCTGTTGTACAATTCAAAGAGTTGTTGTGAAGCTGTACTGCCATTAGTCTTACTTGTAATATCTTCTTGTTGCTTCGGCTAGGCTGCCATGGCAGAAATGCGATTTTTAAAAATTGTTTATTGCTGACAGTGGAACCTTTATTTTTAAACTTATTTTTTCAGCCAGTCAGTGCATACAGTTTGCTTACTGTTGTAAAAAATCTCCTAAAACCATCTTTCTTTTCCATCTATTTTTGTTCTAGCTCAGAAAGTTTGTTAAAGTCCCTAGGCAACTTTTAAATTTTGGTGTATATTTACATACTTCTGAAGGTTTTAATTCCAGATGTAAAACTCTTTTAGAGGGTTATTGAGAACAGCAGTTGCATTAGAGCGGAGAGAGCACCACCAGAAAAATTATTTCAACAAGAATATATAGCCATTTGTATCAAAGCCGTAGTTGCAGAAAAAGCATCTATAGCTATGTCGGACCTAGCTATTGACAGGTCATTGGACAAATTTAGTATTACTGCCTTTGTACTGTAAGTGTATTTGATGCTTGCAGGCTTGGAGCATACACAGAGGACTGAATCCTGAAGCATGCTTAGAGCTTATAGGTGACCGTGCAGTGATAAAAAAACATTGAAGATTTGTCTAGCCTCTTTAGGAACAAGACACATGTTCTGATTTGTAACGTTGTGTCTCTTAATAGCTGTGGTCATTTAGTAACCATTGTTCACCATGTGCCCTTTCAAGTCTTAGTGTCAATTAATCTTTTTGATAACATTAAGAAAGTTTAAAGTTTGCTATGATACAGGAGTTGAAGTACATATTCTACTGAAAAACCTGAATTACTTGGTCACTACTGCCTTGTCAAGTATAATATTAATTTCAAAATTTCTGTTCTTTGTGCAGTTTTGAAAGCTGGAGATCTGGTCTCCGTGTATTCAGATATTGAAGGGAAATGTAGAAAAGGAGCCAAAGAATTCGAAGGAGTCAAAGTTTTCCTTGGAAATGGGATTTCCGAACTGAGTCGCAGTGAAATCTTTAGTTCAAAGGGCCCATTAAAGTAAGTCCATAGTAACTGCAATCTACACCTATGACTTTGCAAAGGCAAGGAAATAGGAAGGCATTTTGAAATGCTCAGTACCCTACATAAAACACAAGGTGGCTTTCACTGAGACTTGTGTTACATGTTGGGATTTACAGTATTTTTTAGGAAGTGTTAGTTTCTGGGAATATAGTAGAATTGTGCCTCCTGCTGTCTTCTGTAACTTCACAAATAAGGAAGCAGTAGTGTGATGGCAATTCTGATTAAAGTACTACAAAAGTACTGAAAACTACTAAAATATTAGAAGGCTCCACATGTAGTTTCAGGGTAGTACCAGATACCAGTTTACTTGAGAGGCAGGAGAAGAGAAATGAGAGCCTTCTCAGAATTTATGTAGGATATGACTTCAATAATATAGAAAGAACAAGAGTGACAAACATTCTCACTATAGAAAAATTGCATTTCACTGAATTGTTCTGTATCAACAGAACAATTTCCTATTTGGAAGGAACGGAAGTGCAGCCTTGCCATTTTCTCTCATCTCCTAAAATATTTGTAAAGGCTTTTTTTTGTGGAGCAGGGGACAGAACATAAGGTCAGATATCTTAAAAAACAAACAAACCAACAAACAGCAGTTGCCTATTTCAAGATACTTGCTTTTCTCTTTTGTTGCCAAAGCATATTGTTTGTTCTCTTCTGTTATCTAAAATACTAAGGTAGGCTATACTAAAATACATAAAAAAAGCAGGGTAGAAGAGCATGGACATCAAATTAATGACCAAGACTTCACATCCTGAGAACAAACTACAAATGGTCCAATTAAAAAAAAATAGAAATTACAGTGTCAGAGAATTTCTGATACACTAGAATATAGTAGAAGTAGTGGTAGGATGTAACTGTTGAGTTGATGACAGGGAGTGGCAGCGTGTAACCCAAATTCTGGTGTCTGCAAGCTTGCTTTCTCCTTGTTTATCATGTTGGCCATATTCTTTTTGTCTTAATGAAATCTCTGTCAGAACTTCAACCATATTTAAAATTTCTAGGTTGCTTATAAATTCTAACCTTTGTGTTGCAGGCAAGTCATTATTCCTGTAAGGTTTTTGAAATAGCATTTGTTTAGTTGTTGAAATCTGAAATCTCAGACCAATCCGGGAAAATGGAGAAAGACCTAAATGAGAAATCATATGCTAGTTCCCTAGTGCATACATGGCTAGCCAAAAGCAGTTATGGCTTGAAATTAACAGTCTAGTTTAATTAACAGTCTAGTTTAATGCATTTCTTTACATTATCAAGGCTTGGATTAGATCTCAGTTTGTCTTGTGTCCAAAAAATAAAAATTTGCTTTTACAGCTATTTCCAATTCATAACATAGTACCTTTTTTGTTCTGTTTTACCCAACTTAATGATGTAATTTTTTTAGTTGATTTATATACGTTTTCATTTTTGTAAGATTATTGTTCCAAGTTTCTATTTGTAAGCATAATGATTTTAAGTGAATACTGTTTAATTGAAATAAGAAATCAGAGTGGTTGATTTTTTTCTTTTTTTCATCATGTTTTTCAGTGGGCTGGGCATAAGAATGGTAGAGCCAGTCTACCTCAGTCCTTCTTTTGACAATGTGCTCCCCAGTCAATTGTTTTTACAGGTATGTTTATTACAAAAATTAGAGTCTGTACTATTTGCAGAATGATGAATATTCTCTAAGTATACTTTGTAAATGTGTCACCTAATTCACTCTTTGGGTTTAAAGCAAAGCATTTAGAATGAAGTCAGTGTCTGTGTGTTTAAACATACTGCATCTTAGATACAGTAAGGGACTTGAAAGTGACTTAAATACTCACTTAAGAACTTAAACTTGTTTTTGAACAGATACTTTTAGTAACTTTCAGTTACCACTATTGACTGGCCTCCTTCTTGAATTTGTGCCACTGTTCACAACCCTTTGTTCCATCTTTTTTAACTTGAATTTGCCATGTGTGAGGTGAATTATTGTGAATTTTTTTTGAACACTCTGGCGTGGAACTTGAAACTGTGCTAACCAAAGACAACACATAGGAATGACAAGTTTAGAAGGTTTTTATACCTTTATGTTGAACCAAATTAGAAGAGAATCTTTCAGAGTATTGCTATATTGTGTAAGATGTAATATTGTGAGCAGTTACTGCATATTATTACTTTTCAGTGCATCTGATATGTTTATACCATTAGTAGCACAGTTCAGCTTTTTGGTACCTTAATTCAGCAAGTTTAAACTCCTGCCTGTTGATCTTACTGCTTGTTACTATACCACACCAGTATGTTCATATGGTAAATGTTCCAGTAAACATCAGTGTAAAATAACTGTAATATACAGAGCTGCTCAGTGTCTGATAGTATCAGCTTATTTTATTTTGACTTTTAGCACTGTAGTCTCCATAGTCATGAACCCTTAAACTTCAGTCATAGATCTTCATATAAGGCTTTAAATAAAAAAGGAGCCATTGGAGATTTCTAACCCATACTGTCTCTTTTGCATAATTGCAATAGTTCATTTTCTCTAGGGATCTGACAGCAATATCATAGGCATCTTCACTGCTGAATGAATTTTTGTTTCAACAAGTCTGTCATTCCTTAATACAAGACTTGATACAGGACGTAAGGTTTGAATTCTCCCCTATTTGTTGTTTTGGGTTTTTTTCGATAGAACTTGCCTTCTGTGGTTGTGAGCCATATTTTAAACCCTCAGCCAGGAGAGAGGATTTTGGATATGTGTGCTGCACCTGGAGGAAAAACAACTCATCTTGCAGCATTAATGCATGATCAGGTAAGAGAAGACTCTTGTCTTCCAGTTTGTTCTTTTTTTCTGAGAGTCTCTCAGGAGAAGGAGTTACCTCTTTATATCCACAGTACAGTGCATGTGTAGCAAATTCACTGTTTTAGCAACAGATCTAACTATGAAGCATAATCCGTTGTTAGTGTGAATGCACAATAGGTTGAACTGTGGTAGGTGAGAAGCAGCACATGGTTTAAACCCAGCTGGCAACTAAGTACTACACACCCTCTTGCTCACTCCTCTTCATCTCCCCAGTGGGATGGGGAAGAGAGTTGGAAAAAAAGTAAAGGCCCATGGGTTAAGAACAGTTTAACAGCTAAAATAAAAGTTATTACACTGTGTCACTGTTGTGTTACCCTTCCATAAGCCCCTAAAAAGCCATCACCAAATCGAAAAAAGTTGTCATGTTTTCTCAGCAGGTTCTATTTGCTATAGCCAGCCTAGTAGAAGATTTTGGCCTTTGGGTTTTTCTTGAAGATGGTATTTCTGTTCTGGATTTTACTGATGCTACTTTTTACTATTCTTTGTGCTTACAGATTTCATCTAGCAGATAGTGGTGTGTGTCTGTTTTGATTTATCTTGGGAGAGGAAAAGAGAAATCTTACTCTTGCATAAAATGAATAATGCGTAATTGTGATTCCGCTACCCCCACATCTAAAATTTGTTCTAGTATTTACTGTATTTCCCAAAGTAACTTAAGTGACAACTACTGCAAATCTAACAGTATATTGAGCCCGAGCAAGCCAGAGGCATGGATGTGGGCCTCATTTCCTCAGGAGTGAGCTGAATGTAATCATGGTTCCTACCATCTCTATGCAAATTTAAAATCTGTTGACCTATTTTACCGTGCATTTGAGACTTCTGCCGCCTTTTAAATGATTACATTTTAACCTATTTCCCAGCAAAACAGTACAAAACAAACAAAAAGAAACAAGCAGAAAAACCCGCTTGCCATTAGTCACAATATAGGGTCCCTTAGGGAGTGATTATGCCAAACATCTAGTGCAAGTCAGAATGCACACGGCTTCAGACTAGTATCTAGCCTGATGAGGATATCGTGGAAAATGCGGGTGGACAAGGACTATGGGAGTGTGGATTTAAGAATAACAAAATTCTGAGGGAAAACTAAGCTTCATTTGTTACACTGCTCATGGCAGGGGGAGGAAATCAGGAACTTCACATCCATTTAATCCCTGTCATTTGATGAAGAATTCATCTGTTTTTTTCAGGGTGAAGTAATAGCCATGGACAAGATAGCTAACAAGGTCAAAAAGATTAAGCAGAATGCTGAAGTACTTCAGTTGAATTGCATTAAGGCTTTTTGCTATGATGGAACGAAGGCACTTTCAGTTGAGAAGAGAGAGGATGAACAAGGTAAAGTAACTCAGCAGTAGCTTTTCGAAGAAAATAGTCAGGTTGTGCACTAGTAGTATTAAAACTGCCACAGGTCTGCAATCCGTAAAATCTTGGCAGACACCTAAGTTGCTTTAGCTCTGTGATTTATTTTCTAGTCTTCTGTGATGATCAGCTTCTCCATGAAGCAAATACAAACTTTAAACTATCTGTCCCTATCACAACCTAATATGCTCAAAGAAAGTGCATTTCTTTCTCAGATAATATCAAAGACTGAAGAAGCTTTAAACCTTCTTTCATGGTAATGTTTAGCTCCATGCTCTGAAATGACTGACTTAGTCTGAGAGAAAAAAATATTTTGCAGAAATGCTTGGCTTTTCTGCCTTAGAATCCTCATTTGTAAAATGAGTTATTAATACGTAACTCCCAGGAGTGCTGCAAGGTTTAGTTCATGATGTTTGTTCAGCTGTTCAAGGGAAAGTTCTATAGAAGCACAGTGTATTATTTTAAGTTTATTTAATTTGCTTTTCTGAAGTGCTGTATTTATGATACTGGTTCTGTTCCCATGATGGAATGATTTAAATGGTATCTTCTGTCTTGATTATTTTTAGTTTGTTGTGCAAAGTATGCTGTTCTTTCTCACTGTATGTTATCCCAGTCACTGGTTAGCCTAAATAGGAATCAGGTTGCATAATTCACCTTCACTGTCTCTGTGCCTTACTGTTACTTCTGCTTTGGTGGAATAAAGGTACTTTCTTAAAAGTCTTTCTATGAACATAAAATATTGTAGGTGGTATGTAGCACTTACACAGATGAACAAGAGTTAGCTGTATTACTGAGACATCATGAAGGCTTTTCTGTACATCCCTGCATGTAAGAAAGACACGGCATATTTTGAGTGTTTTAGTAATGGATCAGACATAGAGAGATAGACTCATTTTGTAGCACTAGAAGAAGCTAGGTAGCAGTAGTGTGAAATCACTCGTTTTCACTTGTAACCTAGCTTGAATATTTGAGGAACAGAAGGAAGAAGAGAAGTAAAGCATATACGTATGTGTCTGTTCCTCATTAGATACAGATATACGTGTGGAGCCATTTTTATCTTGGTGATGCTGAGCTGAAGCATCGCTCTAGCCCTAAGGCGATAGAAACTTTTGGGCTGTTGAGTCAGTGGGATTCAGATGTGTCATGGGTTCAGCAGTAGCAGTCATTTTTCTCCTTCTCAGTAGCTGGTGCAGTGCTGTGGTTTTGACTTTCAGCC
>JANRGW010016364.1:0-46825 GCA_024733675.1 Psilopsiagon aymara | reverse complement strand
CTCCTCCCTGGCAGAGCATGAGGCTCAGAAAGTCCTTGGCCAGACCAAACATCACTAAGCCATAACTAAAAACACTGTCGTTATCAGTGCTGTTCCCAGGCTGAAAGTCAAAACCACAGCACTGCACCAGCTACCCAGAAGGAGAAAAATGACTGCTACTGCTGAACCCATGGCACGTTAGTAAGTCAGGCTGGTATGGCTGCATTAAATCTTTCTTCCTTTTCCTCTCAAAAAAAATAAACAAAAATAAACAAATTATAAGAATAGGTTGTTCCAACTTTAAGCAGTTTGTTTGGGATATGCTTTGAAATGTATTGATTTTGGGGGTTGTCTGAAAATAATAAAATCTGTGATTCCTCTCTCTCTCATTTGAGGAACTTTTGAATGTCTTTCTTATTCTTAAAGTTGAGTACCAGGAATTTTATTGTAATTAGAAAGTAAAAAATAGAGGGCCATGGCGATTGCTTAATATATGACAATATAGAAAAGCTTGTACTGTGCTATTCCAGCATTCCTCATGTTGCTTCTGTCATTACATGAGATTGCGTTTGTTAGTATTTTGTTCTTGAGATGCTTTTGTGGTTTTGTTTTGTTCTGTTTTGGTTTTTTTTTCCCTTTGGTTTTTTTTTTGGTGGGCTTAATTTTTTTTCGTATTTGAATTCTAGGCATTAACAGAGAAAGGCTTTTATTGTTTTTCTGGGTTTTTTTTCCCAACCTAAGTCTCCAGAATTTAGTTGCAACACTCACTGACTTTAGCTGTGTTAAATATACAAATACATTAAAGGGAACCATTCTCAAATGCTGGGACCTAGCCAAAGAGTCAGTGGGGCCCTGCTAGTTCCCTCAGATCAGAAGATAAAGATATATTGCCATTTCTCCATAAGAATCTAGCTAAATAGAGGTAGAAATTGTATGTATGGTGTAACCAAGATAAGGTATTGCAATTATTTTTCTTATTATTATTTATCCAAGTTATTTATTAACATTATCCATGTTAGAATTTATACCTGAAGGGATTCTACAGGTACACAGCAAATAAAAAACAGATTAGGGAAAACGCACACCCCCTCCAGAAGCTATCAGGAGAACTGGCTACCCAGAATTTGGAGAAGGATGAGGTTCTTCATGACTTCTTCACCTGAGTCTTCATCGGCAAATGCTCTGACCACACCACCCAAGTACTGGAAGGCAGACGCAGGCACTGTGAAAATGAAGACCTTTGGCCCACTGTAGGAGAGGATCTGGTTTGAGACCATCTTAAGAACCTGCACATAAGGAAGTCCATGGGACCTGATGAAATGCATCCGTGGGTCCTGAAGGAGCTGTCAAATAAAGTTGCTAAGCCACTGTCCATTATACTTAAAAAATCATGGCAGTCAGGTGAAGTTCCCAATCAGTGGAAAAGGGGTAATATAACCCCGATTTTCAAGAAGGGGGGAATGATGATCAAGGGAAGTACAGACTAGTCAGGCTCACCTCTGTGCCTGGCAAAATCTTGGAGCGGATTCTCCTGGGAGGCATGCTAAGGCATGTGAAAAACAACAAGGTGCTTGGTGATAGCCAGCATGGCTTCATTAAGGGGAAATCCTGCCTGACCAATTTGGTGGCCCTCTATGATGGGGCTACTGAACTGATGGACAGGGGTAGAGCAGTTGATGTCAGCTACCTGAACTCGTGCAAAGCTTCTGACAGTGTCCCGCACGACATCCTCATCTCAAAATTGGAAAGACATCAGTTTGATAGGTGGACCACTTGGTGGACGAGGAACTAGCTGAATGTCTGCACACAAAGAGTTGTGGTCAATGGCTCAGTGTCCAGCTGGAGACCAGTTACTAGTGGTGCCCTTCAGGGATTGGTGTTGGGACTGGTCTTGTTCAGCATCTTTGTCAGTGACATGGACAGTGGGATTGAGTGCACCCTCAACAAGTTTGTCAATGACACCAAGCTGGGTGGTTCGGTTGACATGCTGGAGGGGAGGAATGCCATACAGGGGGACCTTGACACACTTGTGAGGTGGGCTGATGCCAACCTGATGAAGTTTAACCAAGTGCAAGGTCCTACAGCTGGGTCGGAGCAATGCCAGGCACAGATAGAAATTGGGCAGAGAAGAGATTTAGAGCAGCCCAGCCAAGAAGGACTTGGGGTATTGGTGGATGAGAAAATGAATATGAGTTGGCAGTGTGTGCAGAAAAAAAAATATATCCTGGGCTGCATCAGAAGGAGTGAGATGAGCAGGTCGAAGGAGGTGATCCTGCCCCTCTACTCTGCTCTCATGAGACCTTGCTTGGAGTATTATGTACAGTTCTGGTGTCCTCAACATAAAAAGGACATGCAACTGTTGGAACAAGTCAAGAGGAGGGCCACAAGAATGACCATGGGACCGGAGCATCTTCCATATGAAGATAGACTGAGAAAGTTGGGGCTGTTCATCCTGGAGAAGAGAAGGCTGCGTTTAGACCTCTTAGCAGCCTTCCAATATCTGAAGGGGGCCTATAGGGATGCTTGGGAGGGACTCTTCATTAGGACTGTAGTGATAGAACAAGGGGCAATGGGTTCAAATTTAAACAGGGGAAGTTTAGATTGCCTATGGAAGAAGTTTTTTACTGTGAGGGTGCTGAGGCACTGGAATGGGTTTCCCAGGGAAGTTGTGAATGCTCCATCCATGGTAGTGTTCAAGGCTGTGTTGGGCAGAGCCTTGGGTGGCATGGTGTAGTGTGAGGTGTCCCCGCTCTTGGCAGAGGGGTTGGAATTAGATGACATTAAGGTCCTTTCCGACCCTAACTACTCCACTCTACTCCACTCCTATTCTATTCTATTATATACTATTCTATTCCAGTCTAGTCTATTCATTTATTTATTTACATGAAAGAACTTCCCATTGTCATAAGTAATTGCTTCCTTACTAGTGGGGGCATTTGGTTTGTTTCAGCTTTTTTTTTTTAGTGTTTTTTAAACTTTCTTAAATAAAGAAAATGCACACAGGAAACTTCTGCAGGCTCAGAGTGCAAAGAGTAAAACCCCACTACTTCTAATTACATTTAAATGGAAAAATGGCTCAAACCCAGATGTTTCACCACTGTATTGCTGAAGATTTCTACACTTCATACAGTTGGTTGTTGTATTTGGCCCATCTGCAAGTACACTGCCTTTCTTAAGTGGCTAAAATGGCTCTACTCCCTTATGTCGTATGCACAGTACCTGGAGGGATTGTTCTTCTAGAAAATTGTGAGTGTTGGCTCTAAACTCCTTTTAAAAATATGTGGAACAGAAGGATTTACACCTCTTAATTAGAACTTTTCTCCTTTTATGCTAAAAAGTCTACATTCCTTCTGGGTGTGCTGGGTTTTAAAATGGGATATGCAGGAACCATATGAAAATTGACAGACAGCAGGAGAGGAAGTGATGAATACAAGTTGAGATAAATACAAGACTTTATTCTGTGATTAGAAAAACTCCCATAAAACTAAGCATCAAATGAAGAAGTTGAGAGCTGGCAGGTACAGTTTAGTGGAAAGCTATATTTGCTCATTTACTAGACCTACAGCATAGAGTATTAGCCTGAGGTGACCACTTATCCTGGAAACTTAAGAACCAGATTTGAATTAACAATGCAGCTACAGCTCATAAAATTAAGCAAATATTTCCTCAACCAGAAACATTTCCAGCTCATGTATGGAATAGATGTTACAATTGCCTATCCTGTGGATAGGAAAAAAAATTTAAAAAACTCGCTGTAGTTTGCACATAATACTCATTATGGTACTCTAGTGGTATAATATTCAAAAATAATTTTAGGAAAATCTGGACAGAAAGAAATTTTTTTTTTTTTTTATAATTTTTAGAAAAGCAGCCATCTTCATCAGATGATGTACAGATTTTCTTCTTTTTCTTTTGTCTCATAATATTACAAATCCCACGTTTACTCATGCCTCCTAACAGCCAAGTTGCTCAGAAGAGTCTTTCTTAAGTATACATTCCATATGAATATATCCACATTTTTAATGTGGATAGAGACATCCTTCATCATAACATGATGCTTACATTACCTTACTATGCATTATTTTAAATATATAGTTTAAATCAGTGTCTATTTTATTAAATACTGGACATGCATGCAAGCACATACCATCAGTCTATCCATCAGTTTACAGTAGAGGGTATTACGCAAAATGCAAAAGAATAAGAAGACTGGAAAACTAAAATCTCTTCTAATATTTGTGAAAATAAAAATAAGTTTTTTTCTGAAAATTGGTTGGGATCATAGAGGAATTTTTAGGACATGTCATGAGAATCTCAGTGAATAGTGAAGTGTATGAAGGAATTCACTTTCCATGGCATATGGGGAAGAAATGTAGAGAAAGACTATGAAAGGCCCTGAAAGACCCTTGCTGACAGGTGAGTCCATTGTGCTCCTTTTCCTGTGCTCCCTGACAGGCAAGACAAAGGAAATGAGAAAGAATATCCTGATATCCTGATTACAGCAAAGGGATTAGACCTAATGTGCTTTCCACTCTACATAGATCTGGCTTAAGGGTGAATTGCATGGTATCATATCTAACAAAGAATGGAAATACACTTAAGAACTAAGTTTTGTCTATGAGTAACTTTTTTTTTTTTTTTTTTTTAATTCGAGAGGATTGAAAGAGACATTGGTTTAGGGCATTGTAGAACATTATTTTTAATATGTTAAAGTGCTATGTAAAGATGAAACCACTGGGACAAAGCATGTTCATGGGACATTTATCATGAAGGAGCTCTGTGGCTGGAAAGTTCCTTGAAGGAAGAAGAGGTGTTCGAAGTCTTGAGGACAGATTGATTAAATTTTACATGAGGATTGAAAGAGACATAGAAAAGGCAAAGAGAAGATACAACTATTCCTGAAAGTAGTAGAAGTTAAAAGTAGAAGAAAATGGTGTGAAAGAGAATAAGAACTCAAAACTGTTGGTGAAAGTACTGTCATTTGACTAGAGCATACCGAAGATTGTTGTAGTATTCATGGAAAGCTGAAAAGTGACCAAAGTTCTATGTCTACAGCAGAAAAAATGAATGAGATAATGACAGTGCCTCCTACTTTGTCTTCATCAATATGGATGTTTTTAAACAGGTCTTGAAAAAAAACTTTTCAAAATATGATAAAACTGAAAAAAATGGAGTGTAGGTTTGTCATGTCAAGCTAATCTGCTTTCTGAAAAACAAAAGGTTCTTTAGGCAAAAGAAGTGGAGTATACCAAATTGCCTTTAGCAAAACATCTGGAATACTGCTGCAAGAGAAGTTATAAATTTAGATGAGATATGGGAATTAATGCAAAACCAATTTAAGATAAGTTAGTTTAAAGAGTGCAGCAAAGTTATTAATTGGGTTTTTCAGAAGCCTGTCTGATTTCAGAAAATATTTTATTATATGCCTGCAAAAACTAGTGTGCTAAGGAAATAGTGGGCTACTGAATGTTGGCTGGGCACACCAACAGAAAGGCACAGACTATCATGAAGAACTGGATGATATGATGTGATGTGACGTGATGTCATGTGATGCATCTATACTGCAAGTAGCAGAAGCAGGATTAAATTTATGAAGTACAACATCATGCCCATAAGGATGAACTGTAAACCAAGTATTGCAGTTTAAACCCAGCCACTAAGTACCATACAGATGCTTCTTCATACCCGTGCCTTCCCTCATCCCAGACCAAATGGGGAGGAAAATCGAAAGAAGGCAAAACCCATGGGTTGAGATAAGAACAGTTTAATAACTAAAATAAGTACAATACAATACTAATGCTACTACTACTAATAATAATAGTAAGTGAAATAACAAAGAGAGATAAAACCAAAAGGGGAAAAAACAAAACAAAACAAAAACAAAACATCAAACAATAAACAAGGATAGTGCACAATGCAATTGTTCACCACCTGCTGCCTGATACCCAGCCCTATATGAGCAGGAATCAAGCCCTTCTGTGTAACATCCCCTAGTTTATATACCGGGCATGATGTGCTGTGGTATGGAATACCCCTTTGGCCAGTTTGGGTCACGTGTCCTGTCTCTGCTCCATCCCAGCTTCTTCTGCCCCTCCTCAGTGGCAGAGCATGAGACTGAAAAGTCCTTGATCAGGGTAAGTGTCTGTGTAAGTAGCAACAATTAAAACATCAGTGTGTTATTAACATTGTTCTCACACTAAATCCAAAACACAGCACTGTACCAGCTGCAAGGAAGAAAATTAACTCTATCCCAGCCAATACCATGACCCTGAGCTACTAAGAAATTAGAGAATGAGAGAGGGAGAGAAAGGAGAGATTGGATGTGGAAGTTGAACACTGGATGACAGCAACCTTCCAAATTGTGAAAAAGGTGTATAAAAATGTGTCAAGTAATAAATTTTCAGTAAAGAAAAACAAATTTTTACCAAATACTAAAGTCAAAGAAATATGGCTTTTGAAAGGGATCAGTTTTCAGAGAAATTGCATATACATGTATCCTGCTATCATGATGGCCTAAACCTTTAAAGTGTTCTGAATTACATGTTTGTGTTAGACAAGAGGAAGAGGCCATAAAGTGTGTTTGTTATGAAACCTCCTCCACTGATTCATTGATGTCAATATCATTTTTGGATTTATGTTAATTCCAATCATGAATATTTTGAACAGGAAAATTAAGAATAAACTTCTAATGTTCAGGGGAGTAAAAGTTTTTATGGGAAAAAAAAGAGAGAAAAAAAGAAGAAAATTGTTACAACTTCTAAAATCGAAGCAGATCAGTTTACAGAAAGAATTTCATGAACTGTGCATCTTTGGTAGGCAGTCTGCACAACTACATGGTTTCTGTGGCATATTTTTCCTTTAAAAGTCTGGTGCTATACACTTATTAACAAGACATTTTGAGGAACTGAAAAAAATGGCAAAAGGAACTTTTTTTAATGTGAAGGACTTTATGTGCCATTTTTCTGCTGCCTCATCAAATTTGGGATGAATGCAAATATGTATTGTCTTTCCCAGTGACTTTTTTGACATTCAAATACAAAAATTGTTTTTATGTTTTTTACAATTATAGTTAATTGTCAAAAGAGGGGAAGAAGTTTAAAGAGGTAATGGATTCCAAGGCTTCAATTTCTGTTATATACTATGCTTGCATGTTTAAGTTTCTGATTTCTATGGAGGCCTATGGGACTGCACCACAGAGTGTAATTTGCTAAGCAGCCTACATAACTATAAGTCTAACTATTTTAGCACCTAAATAAAACTTTTAAACATATATATCTTTTCAGAGCTTTTTCATTCCTGCTAATAATCTTTGAGATTTACAATTTTAGGGATTCTATCTCCTTAGCTCACCAGTTACACGTGATTAAAATGTAAGCTGTTTGTTCTAAAAAAGGCTCTTTCTTCTCTTTCTTTTTCAGTCTTTCCTCTTCTGTAGCAGCAGTTATTTTTATATCCTTTCTCAGAAGATAATGCTTATAGAAAACAAAACCAGCAGAATCAATAAAATTAAAATTTTATTTATCCAAAAATGGTATGAACAGGAAAAAGAGAGTTTGTATGGCATGACATGTGCCATGGGGATAACTTGTCGGTCTGTAAAAATTTATACGATGGGTTAGATTTTCTTTCTCAAATGTGGTTATGCAGTAATCTGAACATTACTCTTGGGAGGAAAAAATCAGGAAGAGAAAGCTAATTCTTAAGAATATATATTTACAATATATATGTAACATGAATCTTTCTAAGAGAAATGGAAATGGAAAATTTACCTTAGTCATTTACTTTTTCTAATTTTAATTTTTTTCTCCTTCTTAGTATAGGTCAAGGGCAGCTAGAAAGACCAAAGGCTATATCAGTAGAGAGAATATCATTCTTCAAAATCTAGGAGAAAGAATTACAAATTTTGTTGGAAAAGTTTGGGATTTTCTTTGGCAAGTGTTTTTATAAAGAGTTTGCATAATGTACTTGGTACTAGTCTGTAAGCATTAAGTCTTACTATTTTTCTTGCTTTACGCGTTAGATTGTATCTATTGATTGAATATTGAAGGCCTTTAAGCATTTTAATATTTTATAAAGGAAGAGTAGAGGTGTTTGATTTTGCTCCACTGATCTGATGAAGATAGACTTAAAAGCCAATTCTATAGTTCACAGCTTAGTTGGATCCCTTTTTGCTAGACAAGTACCCTATGGTATATGTAAATACCTACCAGTTAAAACATCCACATGTGTGGCTAAGGAATCTATTGTACAGTTCCTTCCATTTTAGAGTTTGGGTACACAGCACAAGTGAATTTTTTGGCAGTGCATAATAGTAAAATGTCAGTCAAATCCAAATGTAGAGCTGAAAGGGAATAAAATGAAAGCTGAAAGTAAAAATAAAGAAATAGTAGCCTTCTAAATAAGGTTAGGTCTGTCACAAAGTGAGTTTATGGCAAAACTCTTAACTACTGCTTAAAAAGCTTTAAGCTGTCCCATATGAGTGTAAAACCATCAAAGTATCTTGAGGAATGAGGTTCAGCCAGTGTTCTAGATTGGAGTCAGTTCAACTTACTTGTAAAGATTAGGTCGAACTCTGAAGATCCCAGCAAATGGTGAAGTCCTTAAACCTATGTGGAACAGGCTGCTACAACTTGCTGATTAACAAGAGGAAAGGCAGGAGCTGTTCTTATTTGCACATTTGTTTTCTTTCCTTCCCATTTCCAGATAGTTTTAATTACCATGACTTGATGGGTTTTATTAATAGAATGTTATTCTTATTTCTGAAAAAATGTCAAAAGAACTAGATCTGCAGTAACATAAATAAAGATTTGTCATAAACAAAGACTTTGCAGGTGTTGAGCAGAAACACATCCTGTGAAGAGGAGGTTGGGAATGTGTTTCTATCTGGCAACTGGGGACTATATCCTGTGTGGTAATATGCTGGTAATATTGGTATTATACAACAGAAATATGATAGCATAGGTATAGCCTTGCAGCTAATGCTTGTAACACAGAGGATGATTTACAGATTAAAGATCATGTTTAGAATATCATAGTAACACATTTAAAGAAAATTGGAAAGAGCCTTCATTGTGACTTCCTGGTTTCAGGCATTTTTGCAATTACTAAACAGGGACGCATGTGTGGCAAATTGAAAACAACAGAAGGAAAGAGATTTCCACATACCTAATTGTTATTTGTACTATCCAGCAAGAATACTAAGACAGATAACTAATAATGAAAATACAAAAGCTATTTTATTAAACTTGCAAATGTATATATTTTATTATTATAGCTATGTCTTCACACTTTTTATGCCAGGATTGACACAGGACACCCCTGGGTCATTTTTTAGCATAATGTTCATTTGCTACCCAGCTACTGGGTATATTGATATGATACAACTTCTCTGCTTCACAAGAAGTTGGATATTTCTGTTTTATAAATAAACTCAGCGTTTACAGAAGGAAAGATTCCCAGGAAAGATCCCCATGAAAGATCCCTACGAAAGTTTTGTGGGTTTTTTTTTTGTTTTGTTTTGTTTTTTTCTTACTCACGTTTGAACACGAGGGCATGAAGCCAGCTTTGATTCCTGAGGAACTCATAGACATTTCAGCTTAGACACTGCTGTTGCAAACAACTTCTGGCAGATGCATTACACTCTCTAAAGCTCAAATAATGAACCTTAGGCTTTTTGTTATGGAAAAGCATAAATTCAATGCACCATTCTGTACCATTCTGGCATGAAGATTTCAAATTGAGAAGATATCTGCATTTTGATGAGAAGCAAACAGGTCTAATCTTCACTGATAAAATATTAATATACTGGAAACTTCTGTAAGATGAAGAATCTTTGTTCAGTTCAGGAAAAAAAAAAGATCCATAATGACATGTCTGCTATAAGAACTGTCAAAGCTGCACAACTTTTAAAATTGCTCCTTACTCTGTATAGCTAAAGCAGTGACTGAAGCACATACAGAATCAGAATTTTTTGTAAGATTTTAAGGTTTTAACTTGATTGTGTTATTGTGATGAAAAAAGGTTTTCCAACAGTCTCCTCTTCTTTAAAAATATGTGTGTACATGTGTGTGGTGTCTTAGTTAAATAATGATGGGATGCAGGAGCTTTAGGCTCCAGTTTCCATCTATAAAGCCACTGGGTTCTGTGCACTGTGTATGCCTCTTAGATATCATGTTCTGCATTAGCCTGAAAACCCCTACCAACGTTTTTTTCACTGGTTTCCCAGTAGCTGTTCTCAATGTGAAGTCTCTCAGCATTTGACTTTGCAGTCTGCCTCCCCTCAACTGCAGTATGTGGTCTAACGTATTATTTTAAATATTAGCTTGAAGAGGCCTTTGTACAACATTATTGATCATGATCTTTTTGCCTTTTTAAATAGTACCACAAACAGCTGGGAAAAGTGTGTCTGTGCAATTTTTTTCAAGTAATTTGCTATTGAGAAATGTAGATTATGTTTTATAGGACCCCTTCTTCTGGATCAGCTAAATTGATCCAGATAAGGAGAGTCTTTGGGCTTCATCAGGAATATCAAAGCTTACTTGCATTAAGAAATATTTGTTGTAGTTAAGACAAAGGCTCCATGTACATGTGACAGGAAGCCATTTCTCTGTGTCTGTTCCACTCCTGTCTGAAAAGTCAAGACTTAGTAGAACCTAAAAAGCTAATCTTCCCAAGTGAAAAATGGTTTGTGTTATATATTTATATGTAGCAAACCAGAGAATTTTAAAGCCATTTGCAGATCTAGGGCAACTTCTGATTGCAGTTGAGTTTGATTTATTGTAAAATTGATTAAGCATTATACCTTCAAAGATGTGTATAAATGTTGTATAAATATGTAATGCTACTAATGTTAGCAGAACCTGGCCAGTAACATACTCCGCATATTTCAAATTAGCTTTATTACTCTTAAGTCAACTTTTTTGTGTATTTTCCTGTATCAAGGAACAAGTTCTTATTCTTTCAAGAGAAATAATTGTGGTTGCTTATATAGGGATATTTTCTCTTTAGGTCCATGGTTGGTTTTTGTACTCATGTTTAAACTCATAGCAGCTTTTAGACTATTTTCAGTATGACATGTGCATTCAATTAGCTTCAAAAGGCTGCCATAAAAGCAATAACTGGAGAAATGTAGTTTAAATATATCTGGTATGTTTTTCTTTTATAGCAAGTAGAACAGTATCACAAGAAGATTTTGAGATTTCATTGCAACTTTTAAGTTTCTATAAGCATAGAAAAGAGATTGTTGAGATTTCATGACAGTGGTGGGTAAGGAGGACCCCACTTGTTAAACTGATGGAACAAGCATTATTAGGATGGTATGAGCATGTGTTCCCTGTCTATCCTTTGGAATCACTGGTGTCATAAACTATGAATTTGTAGAAAACTATTTGTCCTGGCTGCTGTCAGTAGAGGTAAAATACAGCCAAAAGTAAAACTTGGTGTGGTGTCAGACACAGAAATACTTGAGGCAGTCCACTTTTTCACAGGCCAACTTCTAAGATATTGTTTGTCCTACACTTAACCGTCTTTGTCCGAAGCTATTTAAGTCAAGACACATAAAACAATATCTTATTGTTAAGGTCAAATTTACTTGCCTTTTATGAAAAGTGCATTTATTCTTAAATGTATCCACTTGCTTGCTCAAGGGAAAGATAATTTCTACTAATTTACAGATATTTGTTGATTCCCTTGTGATTGCGTAGTTGTTTTATTTCCAGAATACCTTTCCACTTCATGTGAATTTTTACACTGTATTTAAACTATGTACAGCTATTAAGAAATAACAGTTAAATAATTAACACACATTTTCTTTATCTTAGTAGTGTTGGTATCATTTTTCATGTTACTTTCCATGCAAACTAGATGCATGTAGTATTTTATTGTCAAAATAATGTTTCAAGCAGTAAAATGGTGAGGGAATACCGACTGAGCTATTAATAAAACACACCGGCTTTTAGCTGGCAAAGCAGCCTTCTTCCCATCAAATATGTCTCAGCCTTTAATAAAGAAACTCAAGTGGTGTAGGTGAAAAATTACTTTTCTCACCCGGTCATCTGTCTGTCATGTATTATTCAGGTCACCAATGTTTGTCCTGAACTGTATCATTCCGTAGTTGTGTCAGGTATGAAATATGTTCAGTGTAATTCCATCAGACTTCACAAAGTTGATTAGAACAGATCACCTTTTGGCACGGGCACAAGTTATCTCAGCAGATTGAGTGAAAAAGACTTATTTATCTTTGCCTGATAATAAAGCAAGAGATGAGCAAATTTACCCATTAACTTGAAAAGAGACTCATATTTTGTGTGAAAGCAAACTGAAGGCAGTAATTCTATTGATAATATTCTAATACATAAATATTTCTTTGAAAATATATGTTTGTGTTTGAAACCAGAAAATGTAAACCTTGATCCACATACGTTATATAACAAGCATATAATTTATTTTTACTTTTTTCTCCTGAGCAAAATCAGCAGAAACAATTAAATTGGTGTTACTTTATTTTTGCTACATCATAAGGTTGCAATGAAACTTTATTTCCTCAAAATCCAAATGTTGGTTAAGGTCTAAATATAATATAAATAATTTCGATTCTCCATGTAGCAAACTGCATGACTGATTTACGGCTTAAACCATGACAGTGTATGACATGTTTTGTTCATAAGGATACAAAATAGATTTGAATATTATTGTGATAAGATATGATATTTGTCAGAAATTTTATCAGACAATTCTTGTTTCTCAAGAATAGTGCCTGGACATCCATTCTGCAATAATTTGGCAAAACAATTTTATTTTTTTTTAAATGTTGTGTATTTCCTATCATGGAGAACAACTCTGTGTGGCTATTGAGAGGGCACTAATGATCTAAGCTACCTTTTTAGAATCTGTGATAACTCAATGCAATCCCATCTCCAATACCCTTTTTAACTGAGACTACCCATGCCTGTTGTACAGCTCCTGTAGATATGCAGGTGAGGTGCGCACTTCCTGAAGCACTGCCTCTCAGCCACAGAAAATTCATGATAGGCTGTCAGACAGGCCAGGACTGTCCTGTTTTCCTGTTAGCTGTTATACTGCTGGAAATGTAGTACTTCACTTGTGGAGGATGCTTCCAGGAATTTATTTCATTCTGCATTAATGGGAATGCACTGTAACAGAGGTGGCAAAACAAGTCGGATGGGATTTGCCAACTAATAAGATCTGTAAGGTCATTGAGTCTCCATTGCAGGTTCACCTGTCTCCTGAGTGAGCACCCTCCTATTGCAATGGTGGACATTGAAGCAAACCTGGGCCTCAATGCTTCCAGTTCCTTTTTCTGAGAAAATGCAGTCTTAAATTCCTGCCTCTCAAAAAGGCTGGAAAACAATGAATTCTGAGAGGGGAGCTTAAGACACAAACCCAAATTTTGTGATTTCTACTGGGTTCCCACTTGGCTGGGGTCTGTGTTTTCCCTTTTTGGCATCCAGTGGATGAGCAGGGACTAGTTTCCTAAATCAGGGCTTCAAAATAATTAACTGTATCACAATATAAATACGCACATTCTTTTATTGATTCAAGCTTTACTGGTTTAAGGGCTCCACCTAAGAAAAGTTTTGAATTTGTGATTTTTAGCAGTATAGTACCCATATATCACAATTTGCTGAGTTATCACCCTTCTTCAGGAAGGCTGGTGAGATGCTTCATGTAAAAGTGAAATTATAGGTTTTCTTTAGTAAATGACTTGGTAGCACATGCTAACAAGAAAGGATGAGAGGTAAGTTTTTGAAGCATTTTTCCAGCGATATCTGTCTCTCTGGTGACCCAGGAGAGATACAAAACATCTAACTTCAATCCTTTACACAGAATGTACATCTGAGTTTTAAAGCAGAGTATCTGAATGTCTCTCTCAAACACCTCCAGGATTTTCAAGCTGGTACATGATTGTAACCAGCTTTTTTGCTTTTACAATGAGAAGTGTTTCAGAAAAGTAAAGTGCACAAAACGTGCTGTTATTCTTTTAATGTTTTACTCGGGCAATCTCCTTGCAAGAAACTGCTCTAAGCTATCCCAGATTGTACTGAATATAACTCAGACTCACTTCTGTTAGAAACTTGGATCTATTAAGCTACCAATTTTTTGTCAAAACCTTATGTTAAAAATATTGTTATTTTATGTGAAACAGTTAAACTCATCTTTGAATTTTCATTTTGAATCCTTACAATGAAGTTTAATAACAGCAGCACATGCTGGCATTTTGCTTTGAATAAATAGAACCCAAATTTAGTACATCAAGACAAAATCTTTCATTTTGTCAATGAATAAAGAAAATCCCTAACTCATTACCATTTTCCCCTAGGTTAAAATTTAAGAAAGATAATTTTAATAATAATTTCTAATAATAAAAAATTAAAGCATATTTTTCTATTTCAAAATGTTGACAATGAGAAGCGCTTTACTAAACTCTTAAATATTTGTGCTATTTTCTGCATGTTTTTTCAAGCCATTCTATTGTTCAGTCTCTCTGCTCTCCAGAAACCTTTGAGAGCCTTTTTTTTTTCCAGTCTTTCTTCATCCATTAATCTGTGTCTTTCCTGCTCCAACTTGATAAAGAGCCATACAGACTAAGGCCAGTTAATGGAGGCAGTGGGTCACATTCTGCCTTCAGATACAAAGTCAGGGCTCAGTTCCTATCGAATCTACAAAGATTAGAACCAATGAAAGTTTTGGTTGTGTGTGGAATTTGGCCTAGCTCATTTAAGGAGGTCATGTAATTCATTAATGGCTGCACAGTTTGTGCTATGGAAGGAACACTAAAGCTCTGTATAAATACTCAGCACAATGTGTTTGCCACTGTGGAAGGTGCAGGCAGAATATGCAGCATGCTAACAATTGGTTTAAAAACCAAGGCTGCAACTTTTATTGAAACAGAGCAGTTTGAACTGCAGTGTTACTTGACAGATAATAGCCTTTGCAGACATAAGTAACCATAAAACCCAAGGGCACCAATCACGTGCTTCAGATCCCATGAAGATGTGATCTCCAAGTTGCACCAATACCAGGGAGGAATGTAATTTCTCAAGGGTGCCAAGGTATCTTTGATTCTGCTCTGTTCATTTTGTGAGGAATGTTGTGACATTTTGTGTTTTGTTAAAGTCAGGTGCTGGAATAAAAACATCAAATAAGTGATTTTCCTTTAAAATTTTTTTTAAAGGAATAAAAAAGAAAAAAAATGCTTCTACATTTACTGAGAAAATGTGGTTTACATATAAGCATGAAGTAATACAAAGATTCAATTGAGAGACCAAATGAAGGATCCTAGAGTCTGTTTTTTTATTTAAATTTTGAATAATTCTTTTCACAAATTTTTGCAGTCATTGAATCTTAGGGATGGTAGTACTGATGTAAGAGAGATAAAGACTTCATTAGGTGGGTGATCCAAAACCGTGCACCTGAAAAGTTCCTATGGACTTCACTGTATATTAGTCTGATTAGTTTCTCTAATTCCCAAACAATTTTTTACATGGACTTGGGAACAGGTTATACGGTGTTATACAGCAAAAGGGTATGGTAGCAATTTCTGTGTCATGGCTTTCATGCCAGAATATCAACTAAATATAAACCATGCCTTGTAATAAAATCCTATTTAATGAAATACAGAGGTTATACTGGTTTGGGCGTATATAACCAGATTAATTCCCTGTGTACTTTGCTAAATTTTCCTGCCCCTTCTTTTTTCTATTTTTCAACATCTGTGGTGGAATTCAGACCCAGATTAAGACATCTAAAATCAGGTGTCTGAGTGTGAAATATTCTTCAAGAGGGCAAAAAGGACAATCTGAGGAGTTACAGGTTAGTCCCCTTCACCTCAGTTCCTCAGAAGATGATGAAATAACTAATTCTTGATACCATCTCTCAACCTATACAGAAAAAGAAGACTGGGAGTAGTCAGCATGGATTTATGAAGAGGAAGTCAGGTTTAACCAGTATTCTACAATGAAGTGATTAACTTTGTGATTAACTGAACTTGGCTCACAGGCAAGCAGTAGGTATTCCCGGCACTGATTACAGTAAAACCTTTGGCCCTGTCTCCAATAACATCATTATACAGGATAACAAATCACAGGTAAAATAAATAGACAATGATGTAGATTGAAAACTGTCTTAACAGTTGGGTCCAGAAGATTACGATTAATAGCATGAAGTCCAGTTGGAGTCAAGTAACTAGTAGTGTACTCCAGGGATTGATACTGGGGCCCATACTGTTTATCTTCATTAATGACCTGGATGATGGGACAGGGCAGTCCCTCAGCAACTTCATATACAGTACAAATAAGTGAGAAGGAGCTGATACAGTAAAAGTTACAATGCCACTTAGAGGGATCTCAACAGGCTGAAGAACTGGGCCTAGTTGAATCTCATGAATTTCAACAAGGGAAATGCAAAGTCCTGCACCTGGAGAGTCCCAAGCACTCATACAAGAGCAGGTGGAAAGGAGTTCTACAGAGATGGATATTGGAGTCCTGGTAAACAGCAAGCTGGCCTTAAGTTGTCAGCATATCTTGCAGCAAAGAAAGCCAACAGCATACAAGGATGCGTTTTGAGGAGGATTCCCAGAAAGTCAAGGCAAGTTAACCTTCCCCTCTACTCAGCACTGTAAGACACATCTCTAGTGCTGCGCTCAGTTCTGGACTCTTCAGTACAAGAAGTATATGGGCTTGCTGGAATGAGTCCAGTGAAACTTTACAAAGATGGTTAAGGGACTGAAGTCATTTTCAAATGAGGAGTGAGACTATTCAACTTGGAGAACAGATGGCTAAGGGGAATCTCATTAATGCTTACAGATACCTGATGGGAGGAATGAATAAGGCAGCAGGCTTTTATCAGTAGAGCCCAATAACAGGACAAGAGGCAGTGGTCATGATTGAAAACACAGATTATTCCCCCTAAATGTAACAAAAATAATTCTACTGTGAGGGTGGTCAAACATTAGAACATACTACCCCAACAGGTTGTGGAATTCCGTTTGTGGAGATGTTGTGGTTTAAGCCCAGTCAGCCATGCCCCTCCACGCTCACTCACTTCCCCCTCTTTCTTCCCTCCAGCTCCCAGGGGGATGGGGAGGAGAACTGAAAGAATGTAGCTCTCACAGGTTGAGATAAGAGCAGTCCAGTAACTGAGGTATAACACAAACCACTACTGCTACCACCAATAATAATAATGACAAATGAAATACAAGGAAAGAGAATACAGCTGCTCATCACTGATACCCACCCTGACCCAGCAGCGAATTCCCCTCTTCTGGGTCCCTGCCCTTAGTTTTTCTATCCTGGGCATGATGTGCTTTGGTCAGTTTGAGTCAGGTGTCCTTTCTCCGCTTCCTCCCAGTTTCCCCTCCTTGCTGGCAGAGCATGAGACTCAGAAAGTCCTTGGTCAGAACAAACGTTACTAAGCAGTAACCAAAAACATTGGTGTTATCAGCGCTGTTCCCAGAGAGAAAGTCAAAAACACAGCGCTGCACCAGCTACCAAGAAGGAGAAAAATGACTGCTACTGCTGAACCCATGACAGGAGGTATTCAAAATTAACATGGACATGATTCTCTGCAAGCTGCTTTAGGTCCTCCTGCTTGAGCAAGAGTATTTGACTAGATAATTTCAGGAGGTACCTTCCAACCTCAACAATTCTGTAATTCTGTGATATTCTTTAATAGTTGAAATATTTAGCTCACAGAAAAGCAGATACTGACATCTGAGAAGCTGAATTGCTATTTGAACTCAACTAGACTTGATTAGATTACCCACGTGTAGCTACCTTGTGCCATTTCACATGTCCTAGGGAATCTGATATATACAGCTGAGTAATATGGCTAAGGATATATACAAATCTTACATTATTCTAGAGCTCTATATAGACTGTCGTCATGTTACTTTAGGTCACCACTTCAACGATATTGACTAGATCTCTTGACTGAAGCATGACCTTGGATACCTAATTCGACAGAGCTCTAAACTTTAGGTTTTGTAGATAGTGATGTCTCAAACCCTGTACTGGATGGTCACTTCTTCATCATAACTAAACCAGAATGATATGGGGAAATTGACACACAGTTTTTGAGGACAAAATGGAATTTATTGAAATTAAAGAGTGTTGATCATTAATGGAGTTGAATTCCCATTTATATTCTCCCACCCTACTTAAGATAGTAAATAAGTTTATGAAAATTTGATTCTGATTTTTGTGTGCTTGTCTAGAGATTAATTTTACAATAGACATCTCTGGTTATGACTTCTTGAGTAGTTACGATAACCCAGGTGTCTCTTTCAGTGGGCAAGTAAGATTCTGATTTTCAGAATGAGGTGGGTATTATATATAAAAATCATGTTACTTTGTTGTCAATTCTTTAGGCATAAGTGTGCTAAAACCAATATTGACCAAAAGTGAATTTTCATGGTAGTAGTGGTTTTAACAAAAGAATGAGCAACTAAAAAACTTGTGGCAAATAAAATCTCATCTATTAATTCTAATGAGTTAACATGATGATTAATAAAGTTGATCACACTCTGAGGGAAACTTTAATCTGATAATGCTGTTAAATTTGGACCTTATGAGCTTAGTGAGTCAAGTGGCTAGTTTACTCCTGTAAAAACCCCGATTCTTTGACAGGGACATATTTATATTAAGGGCAGAAAGCATCTTGCCAGTGATCTAGCAAATGCTTAACCGTGCTGATTTTTTCCATCTAAAACTGCCTTCCCAGTGAGAATTCTGTCTGCATTCGTGTGACTCTGCCAGATATGTCAGTAGGTTGTTCAAGGGTAGATATCTTTAAAAAGAGTCAGCTTTGAAAAAGACATGAATCAATATTTAGCTTCAAACAGAATTAGAGTGGAGTTAAACTGAAATCAAAGAAGTTAGGAAGTTTGCCTTGTCACGATGTGAAAGACAGTCATACAGTAATGTTCCAGCAAGCAAGTTTGCAAGTAGCGTTTTGAATATCAATGTACTTATTAAAGTATATATGGATTTTTTTTGTATTTAATTACTAATAATGAATTGTTTTTATTTTCAGTAAATGTACTTAAAATATAAATTTTACCTTCATGTTTTTTAAGTGTCAACCTATGTTTTTAGCTCTGTACAATTCACCTTTCAGAAAAACTGGTTTAATTTCTAAAAGCCTGAGGTTCGTTGTCATCCTCTTTTTCTAGCTTTTCTTCATTAATAACTGTGCTATAGGCTTAAAATTAAATTTGAAATAAATATTTTTTTTTAGACAAGAGATAATTATTGTTTATAATACTGAGAAATAAATTGATATAGGTAGGATGTTATACTGAATTTAAACGAATATTTTGCATAAAATTACAAGTCTCAGATCTAGTTCCCATTCTTTGCAGCTGTGAACGTTGATTTGTAGAACTAAGTTTATCTAGACAGAATTAAGCCTGTTATGATATAACATGGCAAAGTAAGTCCCAGTCAAATTACTTGAATTTTCAGGCTGCATTAAACATGTACCAAGTTCACAAGCTACACAAGATTTCTCATCACACTGCCTCTAAATTCACCCAAAGATACTATGTCAGGAGAGTATATTGCTCAGTAACTTGTAGTTGTGTTTAAGAATTTGTTTTAATAATGAGAAGTATCTGGTTTTGTAGAGAAAAGGAAAAAGAGCTTTCAGACTTTCTCAACAAAACAGCTGTAGGCATATATTTTAAAAATTTGAAGAGGACATGGACTGGTTCAGAAAGAATGTGCAGCTCATAATTTTACAGAAATAACACTGCACAAATCATTACGCTGTCATGTTTAATGCATGAGAAACACCACATAGTAAATATGTTTTGTTACATTATAATGAAATACTTCTATCTGTGAGAGTTCAAATATGTGTATTTGCTAATGGTCAGAACATTACATATTGTCTGGAACATTCTTCATTAGGGGTCTTATCCACCAAGAATTTGCAGCTCCCACTGAGATCAAAGAATTCCAAATTTTCTTGATTCCTTTCAAGCTGTTCCCTTGAGTTAGACACATTAAGCTGACCTTTCGTATACTCAATGACTTTCTTGTTTGTTTGGTTTCTTTAAGGAAGTCATTTCTTCATGCTTTTCCTGAACAAGTCTGTGGAGACCCAGTTTAATTTTCTTCAAGGAATGCCAGTAACTAGTTTTTTAGATTTATTTGGTATTACCAAAGCATATTATGGTAAAATGTATAATGCAAAATGAATTGCAAGGATGTAAAACTTAATGCCATCTGGGTTTTTGTAGCACCCCATGGAACTTACAAAATAATTATTTGCTCCCATGTGGCTGCAATATTTTAAGTAGTAATGTTTCAGATGAGGGGTTATTTTTCCTAAGCACATTTTGAAGCAGAATTTTTCTTTTAGGAATTTAATCCTGTCATCTTTTTATTCCATAAAAATCTGCATTTTTAATTAGATTTTTAGAAATTCTTAAGAATGGTGTAAGGGGAAAGCAGATCTCTTTTTAAGAGATGCAACATTTCATCAAGAAATCTAGAGCACATCAGGTCCAAAAGACAATTTTGAATTCTTCTTTATGAGATTCTTCTGAAGAGCAGAACTGCTTTATATAATTCCATACTTCTTATAAAATGAAAAAATAAGCAATATTCTTTCCATATTATTTCATTCTGTGCAATTTTCCATCTCCATTCTGGTTTAGTTTAACTATTCTTCTGTCATTTTGCATATGTAACAGTATTATATAATAATATTAATGAGGTGTTAGGTACTGAGGCTGTGGTGCTCACTTTTGAAATAAACAATGTCTCTAATACTACCCACTGTAACAAGTTTACTTTGAATAAGTGTTTTGAAAGAAATTTCGCAAGATTCTATTTGTATTCTGGACACTGCGCACCATGATTCAGGGTGTGTATATTTTCAGAACAGATATTGCTTGATTGTAGTTATAGTAATGTTAAACTGAAATAAGATATGCACAAAGTATAGTTATGAAAATACCTGTCCAGTAAATAGTGCTCCTATTGAGTTCCTAAATGTGTGTATGGTTTTCACTGTTATGGTTGTGCAAGATAGCTTGAGTGTGCCCCATTTTCACCCCATAAATTAAAGCTAGCCAGGGTCAACTGTAAGTTATGTTTATTTTTTTCTCATTGAAAGTATTTGCTTTTTACATTTATGGGTTTTTTTTTTTTTTTTTCCCCCTTTGGAACTGACACTCCTTTATGTATTTCTCCCTTCTTTTGAAAGATGCACACCCTCTGTCACATAACTGGAAACATTCCTGCAATGTATGCAATTTCATGTGTGTGTGTTACCACAGTCCACATTCTTTTTAAAATAACCACGTCTCAAGTTAAGTAAACTTTTGATATCTCAGACAGTAATGGAGTGTATGCATGCCACCACAGATATGTGTGCCACCACAGGCCAGGAATAGGTTATTAATCAGGAGGCAGGAAAGAGAAAGAGAGAGAGAGAGGATCTATCCCATACTGGCAATTGCTGTGATTGGCACTGCACAAAAAGACCTCTGTCTCTTAACCTTAAAGAAAAAAAAAAACCAACATAATTGTGTGCTATTCAGCTTGATGTCTGTTTTCTCTTAGCTTATGAAAAAATAGAAACTAAGATGAAGCCAAAAAAAAGAAAAAAGAAAAAAGAGAAAACAAAAGCCAGAAACTGTTTCAGTAAAACAATTTAAATATGTCTCATTTAATTTCTTCATCTACTGGTGTTGAAATATGTACCTGTGCTTGCTCATGAGGATCCTTCAGGGTCATTTTTAATAGAATCTTTTATTTGCTTGAGTATCTGGACTTTGTTAAAGTTCAGTGATAAAAAAAATGGGCATAATGAATTTTCAGTGTTGTTTAGTTGAAGTCTGCTAACATCTCCTATTTTCATATTTTTTGTAATAAAAGTAAAGCACTCAATTTAGCGATACTTATGAATTAAATCTTTTGCTCTGAAGAGACAGGGATTCTCTTCTCCAAAACTTCTTTTCAGCACGTGTTCTTCCTTTGTACAGCAGCTGTTGGAAGTTTTCCTACACTTTTGTCTTAATATTAAACTGAGTAAAAGATGCTGTAGCTTCACCCCATTCTTCCCTCCCATAATGAAGACTCTGTAACATCACTAGGCTTTCTACCACTTGTATTATAAAATTTTCTTATTCAGTTATTATCATCACGCAGAGGCAAAAGATGTGTCAAGTGTTCCACACAATGGTACTCTCCATAGAGATTTAAGATCATGGACTGTGGATCTGCTAGACTGACTATGATCTTTATCTTGTATTCACTCTTCAAGATATGTATTGAAAATCATTTAGCTCAGCTAAAAATATGATCTGTTTTTCATTTGGAATTGTTCAATAAAGAAACACTTTGGAATATCAGACGACTTAGTTAAGGCTTACTTTACCTAAATATAAACTTTTTTCTCAAGGTTTTTCGTATCCAATCCTACTAGTGCACTTTAAGATAATACAGAAAGCAGGAAAATTCTTATTGCAATCAGTAGAATAGCTTACAGTTATTATGTCTGAATTCAAAATTCCTACAAGTGAGAGATGGTGGTGAGAATTGAACTGGAACTGATACAGCTGAAATAGAAAATATTGCAGAATACTGCTTGCAACATTTTCAAATGTATTGCAGTGTACCCAGTATAATTTGCTAGACAATCATTTGGTGTTACCAAATCTGCATGAGTCACATGACAGTATCTGAAAATTGGGGGAAGAACATGTCGTGATTTAAGCTTCTCACGCAGTTCACTCACCCACTCCCCCCTGTTTCTTCCCCCCAGCTCCCTGGGGGATGGGGAGGAGAATCGAAAGAAAGTAACTCCCACTGGCTGAGATAAGAACAGTCCAGTAACTAAGGTATAACACAAACCACTGCTGCTACCACCAATAATGATAATGACAAGGGAAATACAAGGGAAGAGAATACAACCGCTCACCACCCAATACCAAGTATGACCCAGCAGAGAATCCCCCTCTTCCGGGTCCCTGCCCTTAGTTTTTCCATCCTGGGCATGACGTGCTGTGATATGGAATACTTCTTTGGTAAGTTTGGTCAGGTGTCCTTTCTCCGCTTCCTCCCAGTTTCCCCTCCTCCTCCTTGGCAGAGCATGAGGCTCAGAAAGTCCTTGGTCAAAATAAACATCACTACAACTAAAAACATTGGTGTTATCAGCGCTGTTCCCAGGCTGAAAGTCAAAACCACAGCACTGCACCAGCTACTAAGAAGAAGAAAAATGACTTCTGGTGCTGAACCTATAACAGAACAAAAAAAAAAAAGAATGACTGGATTTTCTACAAAATTCCGTGAGCTTGCTAAGCTTCACCTCAGAAAACTGGGTTTTGCATTATGCATTCATTGCCTTCTAAGATTCTGTTTTAATGAATTTTCACAAAATAGCAGGAGAAAGAGCAATGCAGATGGAAAAGAAAGCATTTGCAAAAGCAGTTGATGTTTTTTATAAATAAATTAAGCTGTTCAGCACACAATGACTGTACTCAGGAAGAATACATATTAGCAATTCTCTGTTGCATTGATCTTTCAAACTAAGTCATGTGTACCACGGTTAAACACTTTTGTGTATTTTAAAGCTGTCATTGGTAAGTTTGAGCAAAGTAAAATAGTCCTTAAGGGAAGCTGCCTAATAACAGGAAGACTTGCAGTCAGAGTTCAGTGTATTTTTCTCATTATTAATTCAGTAGGAAGCCTTTATAGGTAGGAAATGAGGATCCATTTGTACTTGCTACTGGAGAGCTGCCATTCTTAGAGTGGCCTTCACTGTCAGGACTAGCCATGCACAGCCAGCGCATTGCTGTGAAGCCCTTTTTCCTGGGTATCGGTTGAATCACTGGTAGACGAGAGAAGTTCCAAGCTGATACAGCACTTCAACAGACTGATTTTGCCTGTTGTGACCCATTATACTTTATTTCACAGCATCTGGTCCATAAAATATTTCCTGTCTACATTATCCTTCTCTCAAATTGGCTACAAAGCACCAGCTTATTTTGCGCTTATTTTCTGTGTGAATGATACATGTGTGCAAATGGACGTGCGCATGAATTTAGGATGCATTGGTTTCTTGAGTACTTTAAAGGTGTCTTTACTTAAAGCAACCGGTTACAGTTACATTAAAAAGACTATTAGTAAGAAAAAAGATATTTATAAAAAATAATAATTTTAAGATAATGTGTAAAAACATGGCTTTAAGTTCATTTCCTGGTTGTTCAGTGCAACATTGAAAACAGAACCCTGAAGAAAAGCCTGAACAAATTATACCATGAAGCTTCACATGAGATTTGATAAATTCATGGAATCTATCAAATAAAGGTTTGTGTTGGAAGAGACCTTTAAAGACCATGTAGTTCCCAAACCCCACCTCCACACCTGCCATGAGTAAGAAAAGCTTCCACTAGAGAAGGCTGCTTAAAGCCTCATCCAACCTTGAACACTGCCAGGGATGGGGCATCCGCAGCTTCTCTGGGTGACCTGTTCTGTGCCTCACCACCTTCATTGTGAAAAGATATCTTTATTATCTCTAATCTTAATCTGCCCTCTTTTAGCTTAAAAACATTACCCTTTGTCCTGTCAATGACAGACCCTGGTTAAAAAAAAACTCTCTCCATCTTACAAGTCCCTTTTATATATTAAAGACCACAATAAGGTCTTCCCAGAGCCTTCTCTTTTCTAGTCTGAACAAGCCCCACTCTTTCAGACTTTCTTCATAGGACAGATGCTTCAGCAATCTCTTCATTTTCATAGCCTTCCCTTGGATTTATACTAACAGGTCCATGTCTTTCTTGTGCTGAGGACCACAGAACTAGAGGCAATACTGCAGATGGGTCTCACAGAAACTGAATAGAGGGGGGAAATCACCTCTCTCAACCTGTTGGCCATTCTTTCAACGCAGCCCAGCATACAATTGTCTTCTATACTGCAGGCATACATTCCTGGCTCATAACTAATATTTCATCTACCAGCGAATATCTACCAATATCACCAGTATCCCCAGTTCTTCTCCATAAGGCTGCTTTCGATCCATTCATCACCCATGCTGTACATCAGCTCGTCCTATCCCAGGTGCAGGTCTTTGCATCGAGTCCTGTTGAACCTGATGTTCCCTTGGGCCCCTTCCTCAAGTATGTCAAGGTCCCTCTGGATGGTGTCTGTTCCCTCAAACATATCAGCTATACCACTCAGCTTCATGTCATCCCTGAACTTGCTAAGAGAGCACTCAAACTTACTGTGTCTTCAATGAAGATATTGAACAGTAATGGTCCAAATATGGACCCCTGACGAGCAGCACTTGTTGCAGGCCTCTACTTGGACATTAAGCCATTGAATGCAACTCTTTGGATGCATCCAGCTGGCCAATTTTTATCCATCAAATAGCCCATCCATCAAACCCATACCTCTCCAGTTTAGTAATGTTGTGTGACACTGTGTCAAAAAACCTTACAAAATGCAAGGTAGATGTTGTAGATCAGTTGCTCTTTCTTTACCCATCAATGCAGTCACTCAATTGTAGAAGGCCACCAGATTAGTCAGGCAGAATTTGCACTCTGTGAAGCCATGTTGACTGCCATTCATGTGCCTTGACATTGCTTTCATGATCTTACTGGGCAAGAGGTGAGTCTGACTGGTCAGCAGTTCCCAGAGACCTTCTTTTTATGCTTTTTAAAGATGGGTATGATCTTTCTTTTTTTCCAGCCACTGGTGAATTCATCTGACTGATTCTTATGTTCTTCAGAATCTAAAAAAAAAATACAGCATAATATATAAATGAGGAAATAACTAGAACAAAGCAGTTACTTTTTTATATATTGAATAAATTATAATAAAGCATGGTGCAAAATCTTTACAAGATCTATTAGTTGACATTCACTACAAATAATTTAGTGTGCAATACACTGTCAGGTTTGGCATGTGATAATGATGTTACTTTCGAAAATGCAATTGTATATTGGTGTTTGGGAGAAGGAGTCTTGAAGAATACTATTTGTGTATAGCGAGAACTTGTGTGTATCTCAAGACGTAATTACTTCGCTGCTGCTTTGCCATCTTCAGCTAAAGGAAAATAATTGCTGATTAAATAACTTGGTTATCCACAGACTCGATAATATGGTATTTGTATATAGAATTATGCTTATATGCAACTGCAGAGCACTGTTATAGAGGGAATGGTTATACTATTTGAACAGTATTTTATATATCTTTTTAATGAGTTCAGAAATGTTGTGTTTTCCTTTCATGCCACGTGTGTCTGCACGTGACCTGTGATAGGCTTTGCAGATGTTTTCTTTACATTTCCATGTAGCTACATGCAGATTATTAATACAATGCAGCAAAACTACTGAAATTTGCCAGCTGTACAAGGCCCTGATTGCTATAAACATATAGGAGTCGTAATAATTCCATTAATTTCCTTCAAAAATAAAAACCACATTAGAAAACATTAGCACTTTTATTTAAATGAACCTGTGTAATTGTTGCTGTGGTTTAACCTTCATAGGCAGCTAAGCACCACTCAGCTGCTTGCTCATTTGTCTCCCAGTAGGATGGGGGAAGGCTTAGAAAAGTAAAAATGGGAAAAATTGTGGGTTAAGACAAAGATATTTTAATAGGTGAAGCAAGAGCTATGCATGAAAGCAAAGCAAAACAAGGAATTAATTAACTGCTTCCCAGATGTTTAGCCATTTCAAGGAAAATCAGGCTTCATCATGTCTAATTGTTCCTTGGGAAGACAAACACTTTGACATCAAATGTGCCCCTTTCCTTCTTCTTCCTCCAGTTTTTATTGCTGAGAACCATGCAATATGGAGTGAGCTATCCCTTTGGTCAGCTGGGGTCAGCTGTCCCTGCTGTGTCTGCTCCTAACTCCTTGTGTACCCCCAGCCTGCTTGCTGGTGGGGTGGCTGAGGAACAAAAAAGGCCTTGGCTCTGTGTAAGCACTGCTCAACAATAACAAAACCAAAAATATGTTATTGAGCTGGTTGTGGCTGGGAGAGAGTTAATTTTCTTCATAGCAGTTGGTGTGGGGCTATGTTTCAGATTTGTGCTGGAAACAGCATCGATAATTTAGGGATGTCAAAGCAACTGACCCACCACTCCTTTCAGGTTATTTCACACAGAAAAAATAATAAACAGAAGAAGGGACTCCAGATGCTAAATCCAATTCAGGGATCAGATCACTGCAAAGGAAATTTGGGAAAAGTTGGAGACAACACAATTAGAATTTGTAGCTACCTTTTGGCAGAGTTACCACTCTTTGTTTGATAAACTCTTCAACATCTGCCATGATAGAATATTAGGACCTCCAGCTGGGATTATTTTTTCGTTTATGCTCTTGCAATCAACGTACTGGAAAGGGTTCCAAAATAATGGAAAGATACATTCTTTAGGTGACAATTTGTACTTCTACTACATTTAAAAAGCTGCCTTTCCCCTCCTCTCCCCACCTCACCCCATACTTATTTTTATTTATTTAGGGGTGTTGGGGTTTTCTTAGCCTTATGTTTCTGACTTTTTTTTCCGCTTGCCAGCAGGGGAAGCAATTCCAAAGTCATTCTACTGTTTCACTGTGTTAGGTTTTTTATTGTGCCTCCAGGCAGAATTTTAAGATTGTAAGTCCAGCCTATTCAAGTGGCTGATTGACTGCAGGGCATGGAGGTTGAGGAATTTTTGGCAGCAAGTCAACTTGCAGCAATAAAAACAATTTTTTTTTCCAACACCATCAGTTCCCATTACCTGGCCACCACAAAGTCCCCAAAAGATAAAATCAGCTGCAGGAAGTATTCACACTTCTCACTTATTCTGGAAGCTAATTTTGCAAACAGATTTTGCCAACTTTATTTTCAGAAATAGTGTTGAGTCTGGAACTGGGACATTACCCTTGACTTCCTCCGCCTCCACTCTCAACCCCCACCCTGCTCCTTCATACAGAGATTGCCCAAAGCAAGCCATGGGTCATAAAGGCAATATAGGAGTCAAACTGCCGCAAGAAAATATTGTACTAATGTGGATTCAGTTTAAGCATTTCAGAAGAGTATCATTTGCAAAACAAGTACTAAAAGGTGTCAGAGAGTGCATTTGCATGCTAGTTTAAAACGAAGCTTTCCTTATGTTCCAAGACATTCTTACATCCCAAAAGATTTGTGTGGGTTTTGTTTTCTCTTTTCCAAACTTGAAGGATTTTCAAATTTTGGGCTAAAAAGCAGGAACAAACTCATGAGTTTTTCATATGGGTCACTCTCTTTCCTTAGAAATCGTGATGGTCGTTTATCAGTGAAAACAAACAAATGCACTTTTATAAATTAACATCTTCAAAACACATATGTTACCTCTATTTGAAGGCTAAGTTAGACTATTGGCAATAATAATAGCTTTTAGAAAAAAAGATGACAATTTCCAAGTTTCTCCAAATAGAAAACCTCTTTATGGAAGTAATTTCAACCACTGAATATTATTACTGAATTATCAGTTTGTGCTATCATGTTTTAAGTATACTTTTCCATTTATGTCAAGATTTTTAAGGCATGCAGAAGACTATTAATATAATGTTCCTAGTATGCATGGAATTTTATACCTGTTACTTTCATAGTAAATAAAGTGTCAGCATTGGTTACTAGGCCTACAAGAATAAAATCACCTTGTTTCTCTAAATAGGTAAGCACTACCATTCTGGTTAAACAAAAGTATCATGAATATTGTTCTGTGGCAAATACTTAGGGAAAGTACATAAGAAACAAGATGGGTACAGAATTACCCTTACCCTAGTAGAACCTCCTCATTTCTGGTGACCATTCATTTAGAGGTGGAGTTTTCAGAGCTGATTTAACTGCACTATTGCATTTACTCTTCATCCATGTACCCCCCTCCATGACTTTGCCAAACATTTGCCTGAATATATTTATATGGGTTTCTTCAAGTCTCAGTCATAAGACTTTCCAGTACTTACTAATTTGTAACATGATCGTATACTTATTTTGGCTGGTTTTATCCTGTGACCTGATTAATTTGGACTGTACTTCATGTAACATTTAGTAATGGTTAGTACATTTCCATCAGGAGTTGCAAAGCACACAAGGTGTTTCTCTTCTTTGCAATTTGCCACTCAGTTGTAAGACATACATAATCTCTTTGGCAATAATGGCTGAAGAATCGAGGTGTGCAGAGTGAAGGCAATAAGATTTGCATGAAAAACAGTTTGGGAATGAGCTCTGGGGCCTTAATGCTTAACAAGCCCTGGGGTGATAAGTTGGAAAGTTGAAAGACAGGGAAGGTCAAAAAGCAAGCCTTGGGGGGATGGGCTTGATTGTTGTTGTGGGGGGAGTCTCAGTTGGAGGCCAGACAATGTGGGGGTTGCAAGAGGGTCTAAGACAGTGGGGTGAAGCTGTTGCGGTCTGGACAGGATGTGCTCAGCATTGTGATTGGACTATTTACTTGGAGAGTTTTACAGGGGCCAATGAGATTGAATGTGGAATGTTTGTGCAGGTTGGGAAAGTACCGAACAGGGGGATAAAAAAAGGCTTGGTTGTAATAAAGTTGGATTTGATTCTCCTCATCAACTTGAACCCGTGTTATGCCAGGCCACACTGAGGTCAGTAGTTAATCTGTAAACGAAATTATTTGGAATTTGTAAAAGGAAAAACAATTCATCTGGAGGGAGAAGATAGTACCTTTTCTGCAAATTTTTTATTATTTTGCACATCTTAACTAAAAGCAGAATAATTTGGAAACAGAGGTTATCTTCCCAATGTGATTAGCCATTTCCTGAATTTAGAAGTAAGAGAGAATAAGAGTACTAAGACATGCTCTGTTTTACATGCAGTGGTTAGGGTAATGTCTAGGAGTCACAGGATTTGACCAGGAGAATCAGAAAATCCCGAATCTCAGTTATTTCAATAATTGGAGTGCTTAATTAGGTATCTGTGGGTATAGAGCAGTATACAGGGAAAGGAAAGATGACAAAAAGCCACTATAATCTCCTTAACTTGCCGACAAAACAGAACATTCAATACAGAAATATTAAAAATACCTATTCCACTCTTTTCTTGTATAGCAGATTATTTAGGAAGAATTTTGCTGGCAAGGATCACAAATTTCAATTTTCTGTAAGCTGTTAATTGTCGGTATGAAATGATTTGATTTTTTTTAATTTCTTTAAACCTAAATTCTGTCTTTAGAAAGAGACACCAGTCTATATCTTATTCTCTCTATAATATCAGTTGTCCATACAAACTGCTATTATGACAAATGTGAATATGTTAGGCATAAAAATAACCCTAAAATTAAAATTAAAGTTTAAGGAGAAAATTATCTTAATTTTCAGAGTTTAAAAGTCTTTATTGTAAAAATACCATTCATATCCCTCTTTTCAGAAATGTAGGTAATTCTACTCTCTGCATTTTTCAGGGACAGTGCCAGGTATTGATGCATCTGGGAAATAACATCAGGGATGCTCTGCCTGGAGAAGAGAAGGCTGTGTGAAGACCTCACAGCAGCCTTCCAGTATCTGAAGGAGGCCTATTAAGATGCTGGGGAGAGCCTCTTCATTAGGGACTGTAGTGATAGGACATGGGGTAACAGGTTCAAACTGGGGAAGTTTAGATTGGATATAAGGAAGAAGTTCTTTACTGTAAGGGTGGTGAGGCACTGGAACAGGTTGCCCAAGGAAGTTGTGAATGCTCCATCTCTGGCAGTGCTCAAGTACAGGTTTGACAGACCCTTGGGTGACATGCTTTAGTGTGAGGTGTCCCTGCCCATGGCATGGGAGGGTGAAACTTCATGATTTTAAGGTCCTTTCCAATCCTAACTATTCTATGAATCTGATTCTATAAACTTTAAACAGCCTCCAAATATCACAGCATGGCTCTTCCAGGTCCAAGCTTTTGGCTCAAAGGCCACAGAAATGATATGAGTGACAAAATGTCTTCAGATGCCCTTCAGTACCACTACATCAAAAAGCTTATTCAATTGCTTATCCTTCTTCCATTTTATTTTTACTTATTTATTTTTAATATGCATAGGTTGAAAATGAAATACTATCTATGATAGCCTGCAGTGGCAGTCCTGGTACTTGACTGTACTAGATGGGAGTTTTATCAAGAAATCACAAGAGTGACTTTAGTTGCCTTAATGATTTCAGATTGTACTTTACAGAGTGATTCTTAAAAGTAGTCTGAAATGATTTTTAGTCATGGGTACTATTTACAATTCCATCTGTGGAATTTTACTTTACAAAAATAAAATAAAATATGTATTACTTATTCCTGAATCCATTTTGTCTTTTGAAAAAATGCATTCAACAAATGGCTGGATGTGGAGTTTCCTGAGAGATCAGTGTCAAGTATAATCACAGCAACTTAGTTAATGCAAGTTAAGATTTAAAGACTTAATGAAGGCTTAGAAATCCCATAATTGGGGATTATATTCCTTTTCTGCCACTGAATTTATCTTGTTCATTATTTTTCTTTTTCTGTTGTTTTTGTGGAAGTTTGTCAAGATGAGTATTTACTGACGTAGTAGTTTTCCAATGTATTTTATTTTCAGATTAAAACTTTTTATTGTAAGAATTGAACATAGTGTGCACTAACTCAAGCTATGTCATTATTAACTTACTTAAAGACATGCATTATAAATTCTGGAATATAAAATTACACCGCACAAAATGGCGTATAATCTTAAATTGCTCTATTCTCTCTTGTACACGTATCAGCTCTGTCAAACAGCCTTAGCCATTGCAACTCTCCCATTACTTTCCATAGGACTACTGCAATAAGCAAGGATTATTCACATCATAGACTTGATGGGGTTTTAAAGATGCTGAAAAACCTTTTAGCCATTTTGAAGTTTCTGAGAAATGTTTGGACTGCTGTTTGTACACTTGTAATATATATGAAGCTGTCCATGTATGGACTTTTGTACTGCAGAATCTGACTAACTGTAACTCTGTAAAATAGCATTTTAAATGTTTAAGCTTTTGGCCATGGCTGAATGTAAACAAGATCAGAATCTGGCACTTTTTTATCATGAATGACCTTTGTCTGGTGCTTTTAGGGAAGTTTGAACTGGTTTCTAAGAGAAATCTGTGGTTTATGTTGTACAAAATTTTCAGACTGAAGAATGTTGTCACACATCCATATACCTGCATCTGAGCTGGCTGGATAGGTTTACTGCCTCACCAGCTATGCCCGCTCAAATGTTTGTGTCATAATACATTTTTATCCAAATGTGATGGGCAAGCACAGAGGATGTGGCGAGATATAACCAATGGATGACTATAAAAGAAGAGCTAATGGGGATAAAAACCAGTAAAGTAACCAGAAGTACTTTTCTGCCCATGTTTCAGAAAAACAGTTGTGCTAAAGAACAGAGATATTATGTTGATCAAGATGGGCAAAAATAAGAAATCATGGGAGTACTTCGGTCTTTAGCGTAGGATGCAAGTTTTACATAAGGTGGTACTTTCTTGTTATTTAAGTATTGATGAATATCATGTGACTGTGGTGTAGGAGTCAGGTTTAAAATAACTTTTGCTAGGTCATACTAAAATTCAATGTAAGGTTAGCCAATGAAGTCAGACAACTGCATTTTCCCCCCATATATCTCTGCAAGGTGTAGGAATCTACAAGACCCTCAGGTTTACACTAATAATGGCATCTGTTATCACCTTACAGTAAGAAGGTATTTGGTTGGGTTGAATATCTCTGTTTGACATTTTCAAATGTGTTTTCAAAGAAACTAATCCATTGGAAACTTAAAGCACTACAGGAATTATATATGTCAGATCTTCCCTTTATTTCAGACTTAGAAAGATGAAAGAAATATTGGTGGTAGTGAATTTGTGTTTTGGTTTCGTTTTTTTGGGGGGAGGGAGAGGGTGGTGCACAAATCAAACCCAGAAAGAATAACGGGCATGAAATAAAATATTTTCTGGGTGATATATATCAGCTTGATTAAAAATAATTTGAAATTAAAATAAATTTTAATTAATTTCCCTTCCAGTATTCTTATTTCTTCTGTTCACAGTGTGGTATGTTTTCAGATGATGCTGGTTAGGAGATTATTTTTGGTTACAGTTTAACAAAGATATGCACAAACGTAACACAAGCACAAAGCTAGCCTGTATTAACATTCTTGAGACTGTTTCTTCCTTCTTTTGATTTTGTCTCTGACTGGCATTTTACTATATCAGCTGTTGCATCCTGTCTTAAAATCAAATTCAGAGCCTTTAGAAATAATACCTAGTAATATAGGATCCAAAGTCTTATTGAGCCTTTTAGACAAAGAGTGGCAACAAGTAAAACAGCCACAACCACAGAAACTTCTTTTTTTTTAATCGCCTTAACTTTATTAATGTCCATGAAAAATTAACCTCAGAAAGAATGTTTGATTTATAAAATAAGTTACAGTTGTTTCAATTTGGTTTGTACCCTATGTTGTTTAGAATCTTATGATATTTGATGCAGCTTAAATCTCCTGGGCTTATAATGTCTCTGAATGCCTGAAGATAAGGATAAAAACTAGAATTTTACTCCATTATAATTCTGAATAGTGTATCTAGCCCAGTAATATGAGTTCTCCTTTTACAATATATTTTTGTTTTTCAGATATGCACGGGTATGATTCCAAGTTGCTAACTTAAGAAAATAATTTTTCTTCTAAAGTTAAGTCAGCTAATGTTGGAAATTCTAAAAACGTTTTGTTTATTATTTGAATTTATTCTGTTGTGGTTTATTTTTTTCCATTAACTTGTTTTTAGATTAAAAAGCTGAATAACCATTCTTGTGGATATGCTGAAAATACTGTTGACTGCTGTGAAGATCACCCCTTAGAAAAAATAATTTATAATATGGATTAGCACTTCAGAAAATAACTGAAGCTCGGGGGCCGAGTACCAGCCCATGCAATAGATGGAGTTTTACCCACGATGTCAGGTTAAAGTATTGTCACCTTGGGTTGAAAAGTTACCATATAGAAGTTTTTATTATACATTTCTTAAAGAATCTTCCTAAACCAGAAACCTATCTAGCAAAAAGGTCAGGAGGAACCAGGTATCACTGCAGAATTATGTGCTTTTGGTCTTTGTCATCCATTCTAACCATCCTCAGCTCTCTCCTATTTGACATATAGGCTGTTCACCGCAGACTAAGCTTCATAAAAAAAAAAAAAAAAAAAAAAAGAAGCTGTAGAGCCACAAATTGGCAATTGCTATAGAATCATAGAATCATTTAGGTTGGAAAATACCCTTAAGATCACTCACTTCAGCCATTAACCTAACATTACTTTAGCCTACCACTAAACTATTTCCCTCAGCACCGCATCTGCATGTCTTTCAAATACCTCCAGGAATGCTGACTCACTCACTTCCCTCGGCAGCCTGTTCCAATGCTTGACAATCGTTTTTTGGGAAGAAATTTTTCCCAATATCCAATCCACATCCAGGGCCTTCCCTGGTGCAACTTGAGGCCATTTCCTTTTGTACATATATGATACATATTATAAAAAAAAAAAAACAAAAACAGTTGGAAAAAACATGACAAATGCTACAAATTAATTAAATTTTATTTTAAAATGCTCTAATGTACTGTAATACAGGTTACATATTACCAAACTGATGTGAACATCTGCTGCATAATTTGGGTATTAAATATTGAAGTTGCAAAACCTCATTTTACACCATTACCTTGAAGGCCCAACCCTGAAAACTCTTTCTCATATATTGAATCCTGTAAGACTTTTCAGAAGTCATGTAAATGGACTTTTTCAAAGGTTCTGGCCTCTAGTTTGTTAAACTTATATGGCTGAGAGAAGGAAAACATTCTGATTTTCTCAGTGAACTTGTAAATACACATAGTATTTAACTTGAAATTGTAATATTTTTTGCAGCATCCTGGTATTTTGCTTTCTATGGACAATTTTCTGGGGACTAATTAAAAACTTAAAGGCAAGAATACACCCTTCTCTGTTTTCTCATTAATTCTATAGCTGCTTTTATTTAATTTGGTACAGATGAAGGCCTGAGTTCGTACCTTCTCCATCACACCTGTTGTACACTGTTAGAGAAAACACACAGGCTTTATACTAAGTTACAGACTTTAGCTACTGACTTTCATGGAACATTTGGCGCGAAGAAGTGGGTAGCTGATCAGTGGCAGTCAACTTTTTTGCCTGAAGTATACAACACACTGGGGAGGAAGCAGAAAATGGTTATGTGATTCTCCCCACTAAAAATTCTCCCCCAACCCCCAATAGGAAACAGGCAATTAATGCATTTTTAAATGCCAGCAAGTAAATGCAAATTGTGTGCAGCAGCACTTCTAGGATTTTGAAAAGTTGCTATTGCCAAATTAAGTAGCAGCTGATTTATATTTATGAACTGTACTTCGAAGAAACACTGACTAGGGGCAGTGGTAAGGTTGCTTCTGAGCCCCTGGCCTAGAAATATGTCCAAAGGTTCTAAAAAAGCAGTGATTTTCAGCCAGCTGCTCAGTGCCCCATGAACTATTCTTGGCAGTATTCCTGCTGGCTCATAACTCTGTAATGCTTGCCTTCACAGCTTGTTTCACTTTTATTGGATCATGGATAACAAACCTGTACCCATTTTTGCTATTTTATTTTATTTTATTTTTTTTTTACCCTTCATCTCTTATACCACTTTATTGAGGAATTAGTGCCTCAGTATTAGGAATTATTTTTTCCCCTATTGATGTCTCAGAGATACTTTTAAAATTACTTTCACAGTTACACAATGCCTCTTGAAAATAAAGTTCTGAGTAGATTACTAGTTCTTTTAATATGTTTATAAATTACATTTACTATCAGAGAAATTACTCAGACTTACAGGTAGAAAATGTGAAGTATTCAATAAAATTAAACTGAATTCAGAAACATAAATTGTGTTTTAAAGCTATTATACACACAACCCATGAAAAGCTGTTTTTCAGTTATGTCAGATAGCTTAGTTTACATAACTGGCAAGGAGTGTGCAGCAAAAAGAAGTGATATTAAAATATCTAAATTCTTCTCTAAGGATTATTATTACCCTAATCAAATTATTATCTTACTGCAGAAATACTAATGAAGTATTTATATGCAATAGAACTCTTTAAATTATTTTTCATTTTATGCTTTTTTTTACTTACAGCATTACAGCCTTTTGGTTCACCTCTAAGTCCCAGTTGTACTAGATGCATTTAATGAATTTAGAGAGCAGGTAGTCTTTCTTTTACATGTCTAATACACACTACAGAAAAAGTGCATGGGAACAGAGATAGGGTTTCATTGGAAATAAAGACGCAAGTTATTTTTAGGGTTATTATTTTTATTTTATTTAATTTTGACAAACCTTACATTTTTTTCATACTAAAAAATATAACCCTAGCTATATTTATGGAACTTAATTTGGCACCTTAGTGGTACTATACCATCATCATTGCACTCTGAATCTTCACAAAACTTGATCTAATTGCTATGCTGCATAACCAATTGATTATGCATTTCACTAGTGATTCCCAAATTCAAATTGCACCAGAAAAATATGCGCTGGAATGCAAGTTCCTTAAAGGGCAGCATAGATTCCCTTCTAAGAAATATAGGTACGAGAAAATTGCCCCTTCATAATCATAAAAGGAGTTTTACATAGGTCTTATGAAGAATTTCTGCAGTTTCCTTATGTTCAAACAGATAATGTGGTCACATTTCTCAAGTCAAAATCTAATTTAATTCAGAAAGAAACTGAAAGGAAATCTTTCATAGCTTGGCATCTGGACCCTGTGATTACCTTCCAAAGATGAGGAGAAGCGAAATGAAGTCATGTATAAATTGAACTCTGCTTCAAAAAAAAGTATAAGTCATATTTTTGTCAAATACAAATGAATTATTCTTAAAAGGAATGTTTGGGACTGTCTTGGTGTTCTGTGAGTTCTTTTTTATGGTAACAGTCTCAAAAAAAAAAAAAAAAAATTAAAAAAAGAAGCAATGCTATATGTTTGACCAAGCAGAAAGTAATGGAATGTGAAATGTGAAAAAGTAAGTATTTGGTATGCTTACCTTTAAAATTATTTGCAGTGATAAGTTGAACTGTTCAGCATTTACCCCTTTTGAATGTCAGGTTGAATTTTTAGAATATTTGTAAATTTGGTTTTAGTAATCAGAATTGGAGAATAATGATATTAAAATTTAATTGTTTGACCAGTTCTAGATCAGAAGGGAGCAGAAGGTAGAACCTGGAAAGCTGGTTTGTTCAGATTTATTGGGGCACGCATGTATAGCTTTTTGAATATATGCAGTTATATGTGTACACTGGAGGGATCCAGCCAATACAAGATAATTGCACACACTATTTGTGGTATCAATTGTTGGGTGCATATGTACCCTTACATATGCATATATCAGTTAGTATTTGCAAGTACTAACTTACATACAGATATATAAGTTAGTACTTGCATTTTCATCCTATTGTTCTAAGGAGCAGAAAGACCTTAATTACCATTTATTATTGGGTTTTGTCCATGGCAGCTGTTACTTGCTTTCTTTTGCTGTTGCTGCCTTTGTTCCATTTTTGCTCTCTGTAGTCTGATAGTAAAGAGGAAAAGTTAAGTTCAAAGTAATCTGATGCGAGTGACTGCTGATTTTTGAAGCCAGATTTACAAGGTTATAAATTCTTCCAAAAACATGTGGTCTTTTGTTTCATCTAGTTGTGAGATGTATTGTCCTATATGCAATTTGGTGGCCGTTTACAAAATAGACTCACTGTTCAAATAGAGTCTTTCCAACAGGAAAAAAATTTATAAAGGGGGACTGTCTGGTTTTAAACTGATCTGGAAAAGAAGGTTCACACCTCTTCACATAAACATCCAGTTATGAAAGGATGTCACTGCAATTACTCAGAGGTTGAAAACACTACATTGATCATTTTAGTTCTCATGTCTGAGTGCAAGGGACAGGCAAATAATGTCCTTTTGCAAAAGTGGCTAGTTTTTAACTAACTTGCCACATGTCCCACTTCCCTAAGGCATCCTTTGAGAAGTTTATTAATAAAAAAGATTCTGAATTCTCCACCATCTTTTACAAAGTAGCTGCAAATATCATATTCTATATTTTTGTCTTCCAATCACAATTAGATTGACCATTTTAAATAAGTTAAAAAAAAAAAAAACAAAAAAAAACAAAAAAAACTTTTCAGAATAGTGCCTGTTGGGATTAAAGTTATTAGTAGTTACATTTTTATTTCATATATATCTTATAAATTTAAGAATAAATGGCGATCTCTAGTTGGTCTTAATAGTGCATGGCTCACTAGAAAAAGAGCAGTAAATCTGATCCATCTGACTTAAAAATGCTAAAGAAAAGAACTTAAAAATAATGTTTATAAACTTTAGCTTAAATGTTAATAGAGATTTGAAGCCTAAATGATTAATTAGCAAGTCATGTTTAAACTGATAAATATTTCCTTTTTCCTCTTCTGAATTGTTTTAGATATTCTATTATTTTCCTGCATGTGCTGGTTTGATGAAGTCACAGAAAAACACAAAAGCTGAAAACATAAAGAAACTTCAGCCGTTCTACTTCTTTCCTTAATTTTACTTCATTTGGTCCATTTCTTTGGTAAGAAATAGTCTTTTACACTGCTTCCTTTCCCCCAACATGCAAAGTATCTAGAGGTTGTTACTAGTTATTTGTTGTGTACGGAAGAAAAGGAGGGACTAGGGAATGGAGGTACCAAAAGGATCTTTATGCAAAAAAATGTTTCCACCCAAAGGGGTAGAAAACACCAGTTGTGTTTCTGTTGTGCTCCATAATGTGATTCTCAACTCTAAATTGCATAATTCTGCTGGCCCTAGAAGAAATTCATCTATTTGTCTGTTGTTTTACCTGTGTAGGACAAAAGTTTCCCAGAACATCATAGTAACACTCATATTGAAAATGAGATAAGGTTTTATTTAGTCCATCAGTTAGCGTACACTTCTTATCACTTTCACTCCCTAAATATATATGATGAAGGGGTGTTGGAACTTGATGATCTTAAGGTCCTTTCCAACCCTAATAATTATATGATTCCATGATTCTATGAGTTGGTCTGCTGTACACATCATCTCTTGGTGTTTATATCGGAGGTGGCTTTGGTAAGGCCATTGCTGTGCTTCCGTACATGCTGGACCAGTCTGGCTGAATTTGAGTGCATTAGTGAACGCAGACATCTACAAACACAACAGTCAATTGCAATTCACTTTTTAAATTTCTACTCCTGTAAAACTGCTTGGGGGATTTTTTAAAATCATGAATACGTTCACATCAGAGTACAATCATTGTAAATTTAGTGAAAATTATTTATGACAGTAGGCAAAAAAGTTCAAACAGTTTTCCAGTATTTAGTGAGAAGATGATTCATAACAGTCTCTGGAGTCACTGTGGAAATGCATGTGTAAAAATTCCTTTTTGTTACACAATGATGTCTTTGCATAAGGTGTGCAATACCAGTGTTCAAAGAGTGTCATCCGGTACATCTATTGTATGCTTCCCTTGGTGATAGATTCCAGCAATGTTCATCAATATGCACCAATTTTATATGCTGTTTTATAGTCTAGGTTGCTCAAACTTCGGCGCTCTCTTTTTTGCTGCTTTCACACAGGAAAATAAGAAGGACTGATTCTTTGCTGTGTGCTTCAGAATTGAAAACCTCATTGGGTTAACAGGGTTACCGTTTCCAACCCAGCTGTCAATCTCAGTCACTTGGAGCATCAGGTTTCGCAGGTCAATGCACAGCTTGTTAAGCCATTTCAGCAGTCAAGAAGTAGTAGATGTTTAGTTAAAATCTTTAAAATCTTTATGCTGTGCAACTTTCATTACATGTTATCTGTTTCCTTACATTCCTTCTTAATATCACTGCCCTCTAACAGAATACATTGCTCTAAGAATGATTAGAAATACCCTTTACTCTCCCCACTGCAACCAATTGACCTCCAAACAGCAACAAGAGACATCTGGAAAATAACCTCTCTCAAATTTGAACTGTTGTTGTAAGTGAGTTCTTCCTGAAGCTGGGAGTCACAGTAAAAGGTCAATGCATTGATACAGGGTATATTAGTGAACTGTACCTCATGTTACCCCAAAATCTGTAGTGCTTGAGGTAAAAGGAGTGATAAAATGGCTATAAAACTTTCCTATCGGTATACTCGTTATGAGGGAAGGATGCTTTTGTGATAATACGGGGAATCAAAGTAGTTATTCACAGATTCATTTTTGGTCTAACAATCAATTAATGACCCAAGGTCACAGAACTCTATTTTTTAATACCTCTTTATCTCTAAGCAGCTTAGGATAGTGATGGCCTCTTGGTCTTTTTCTTTCCTTCTTTTTTTTTTTTATAAAATATGTCAAGTGTCAAGGAAATGTATACTTGAGATTTGAGAAAAGCTCTGTGTCTTCTACAAGAACAGGAATGCTTTGATTAATTTTTATGTTTTCATTGATGACAGTATAAAAATTATTGCTTATAGTAATGTGTCTAAAATGTTTTCAGGCAGCTTGGTAACTAAGGAAATAATTTGCCACACAGGTATTGCTCAGAGCTGGTGTTTGCTTAAGAGTCCAGCAGGCGGTGTCAGCAGAAAAACATGCCATTTCTCCAGGAATTCTTTCAGATTCAAATTTGATTCTTTAATAATATTGCTTATTTACATTGCTTTGAGTTGCTGCACCCTCTAGCTCAGGGCTTCTTGTTGCCAAAATATTTTTAATTTGGTGAATCAAAATTATGAGTTGTCATATGGCGGGAGTGTTGAAAAAATCCTCAAAATAGCTAGGCCAAAGACTTTTGAAAATGAGAACTAGACTACAAATTGAAGCTGATATCTAATGGGCCACTTTTATAGTAAGGAAAGGACAGATATCTTTCATCCTACCTCCTTAAGTTTTGAAGACACACAGCCAGCTAAATGCAAATGATTTTCCAGACAATTAACACTGCTTCTTAACTGACTGTATATATATGTATATACACATTTGGTCATATGTGCCACAGCTGTTCCAGTAGCCTTGATGATAACATCAATTTGCACATTTGTTGTCAGGTGATAGAACCCTCAAAACATAGAACTATGACTGTAACTCTGAATTTTAAGCAAAAGCATTTGCACTTATAGACTGAGAGGAATGGCATATTAATAATTTTATTGATTAACTTCTTTGTGATCATTCTTTTTTTCTCTTTTTCTCTGTTCTCTTGAGTAATACCTGCTCGATCCTACATCTATTGAGGCTCTTAACCCTGCAGGCAACTGTCACATGGAAGACAGTCATGTTACAGTTACGTACTAAATGACTGGATATATTCTTTTGAGGAAAAAATAAAGAATCTCTTCCAGAAGTGGAACTGTGATGTGAATAATAACATGAAAACATATTATTCCCATTCCTCATGATTCTGGAATTCAGGAAAAAAAATTTAGAAGGACATAGCCTAATGGTTTTAACCTTTTAATCTGGAAAATCTTTAATATAATGAATGACTAAATGAAAATTTCATGTTAATGTGTACACTGTAGTTTCTGTACATAGGTTATTTAGTGCCCTAAACAACATTTCATGATTCAAAAAAGCCAAACATAGAACTGCTAGAGAACAGAAAAGCGGAGCTATATCAAATTCTTTGCCTTTCAAAGACTGAAAATTATACTGTGAATCAATTACCTTGTATGAAATGATACATTTTTGAAAATACATGATGAGGTCTTTTTTGTCTTATCCTCATAATTTATAAACACACACACAAAAAAAATTAGATAGTATTACTATGGGATAGCCTGTCTCTTTCAGTGTGCTTTGAGTTTTGTATTTAAATAACAGATTTGAACTTGCTTGACTTGTAATTGTAGCTTAAATAGGATATAATATTTTAAACATATTTGCCAAAAGTCTTTATTACATATCATTGTAGCACAAATCTCATGCCTGAAAAGAGTTTTGGAAACTTTTATATTGTCATCTGACCAAGCAAACCATGTTTGAAATTGTTATCACTACTGCATTTGTAAGTGAGCTCAAAGCTCAGTGCAGACAACCTGACAGGCAGATTCTTGGAACTATTGTGTCATAGTAACCTTAAACATGGCTTTTTCTTTTGAATACTTCAGTAGCTGCGATAAAATGGAAGCATTTTGGCAGCCCCACAGTCTTTGATCTAGTCTGTGGGAAAAATAGTGCTGAAACACTCCTAGTCCTGAATTATATAGACCATGCTACTATGACAGTTATCTGTCTTTTTTCCAGCTTCTCCTTTCCGCAGTTACTAAAATAGTTCCATTTGAACTGTAAACTTCATAAAGCAAATTTGAAAAGTTATCTAAATGTCTTTAAAAATCTTAAAATGCCACAGAGGCTACCAAAGAAATAAAAGAATAAATAATGCTGTCACATACATGTGCTACATCCGATTCAGCAAATGCTGTGAAGTTGTCCTGAAAATATGTCAGTATTTTCATTAACATTTCAGAGTCTCCATTAATATTACAAAATTTATACTAACGTATACTTCTCCCTATCTTGGTTGCTGAAGAGTGTGAAGGACTGCTCCCACTTGACGGATATCACCTACTTCTTAGTTTCCCTGGTTTTGATGTTGTCTGCCTGATTTCAGAGAGTGAAGGACATTAAAACAAGAGAAAGTCTTGGGAGTAAAAAAGGGTTACTGTAAGGAATAAATTGGAAAATTGTGAGAAAGCCACTGATTGAGGCTATTATTTCAGCCAGTGTCTGTTATTCTCAGAGTAGCAGGATAAAAAGTATGGTCATCAGAAGAAAAAGTTTGACTTTTTTAGTGGATGACATGAAGCTGAAATAAAGTTTGTGAGAGACGATGAAGTCTTGAAGGATGCATGCTGCTTAATTATACAAGTAACCCAGCTTTTTTTTCAGCCAGTCATAGACTGTGGTACCATAAGGATGTCAGGATCTTCTGACAGCTCACAGAGAAAACAGCCTTAAAGTTAACAGTTGAAATTTGATCTCTTGATTGGACAACGGAAGATTGGAACCTAAAGATCTGACGTAAGTGAGGGAAGCCTGAGTTTATTTCCCAACTGATATTTAACAGATTATGTCTTTGACCGAGAGGGACTCTGAAAAGAGATTAAAAAGAATCCAAGAGGCAAATGTCACTTGGTAACAGTGACAACCTTTTTTTAAAGCAGACGTATCATAGAAATTGACTGTCTCCAGTGAGAGGGTGAATTTAACCATGTTTAAGGGATTGCATCAGAAAATACGGTAAAAGAAGTTAGGTTCTTCATTCACATTTTCTCTGCTACAGCATGATTCCTGAAAACTATTGCATTTTCATATTCAGTTTTTCTCACAACTTCCTTTCTCCAGTCACCTGAATATACATTTTTGTCACGTTATTTTCTGACAGTGGCCTATGAAGGAAAGAGATGATGTCCCACCTACTTCTTGTTAGTCAGGGCCTGATTTACTAAGTGCAGCAGCAGCCAGAGCTCCAGTCAGTGAACTTCTCCCTCTGTTTTGCCATATGGGGAAAAACAGGAAAAGAAATCTAGCACCAGTAGTGCCACTAATGCCACTGCTGGAGCATTCATTGCTGCTGCCATGAGTACTATGAACCTATTACCCCTGACCACGACCATTTCCTAGACTGCTGTTGTGAGCCATACCCACTGCAGGATTTGAGGCCTATGAAGTCCACACACTCCACATCACTCGGTGCAATTCTACTCCTACCTCACCCAGAAAGACGTCTCCCATTGCCCACAGATTTTCTAACACACACTGCTGTGAGAAGGACTTTGAGCTTCAGGAATAAACTGTAGTGTCCTTTATGTTTCTACAGCAGTCCTGTTTATTGCTACCTCTGCTTTTCTTTTCCCCAGTTCCCCATGTGCCTCTTTCTTACTGTCCTGGATTATCCCTTTCCTCTCCCTTTGCAATTGTACATGTTCTGTCTTCCCAAGTTCATCCCTTCTATGTCCCTCCTGCATTTGGATACAGACATATTTAAGTTCCTAGGAAAATGATAGATAAGGTCCACAATGAAGATGATATTTGCAGGCACACAAAAAATGACTTACGGGAAAAACCAACACATGTTTACCAACAGTATACCAACCATGTCTTCTGACATGAAAATTAAGGGAGACCTGTAGATATAATTTAGAATCACAGAATTATTTAAGTTGGAAAAGACCCTTAAGATCATTGAACCCAATCATTAACCTAACACTGCCACATCCACAACTAAACCATTTTCAAGAAGGGGAAAATGGATGAGCTGGAGAACTACAGACCAGTCAGCCTCACCTCTGTGCCTGGCAAAATCCTGGAGCAGACTCTTCTGGAAGGCATGCTGTGGTATATGAAAAACAACAAGGTGGATGGTGGCAGAAATCCAGCCTGACCAATTTGGGGGGCTTGTATGATGGGGCTACGGAACTGATGGAAAGGGGTAGAGCAGTTGATGTCATCTACCTGAACTCATGCAAAGCGTTTGACACTGTCTCACATGACATTCTTGTCTCTAAATTAGAGAGACATTAATTCAATAGATGGACCACTCAGTGGACAAAGAACTGGCTGGATGGCCACACCCACAGAGCTGTGATTAATTGCTCAATGTCTAGCTGAAGACCAGTAATGAGTGGTATCCCTCAGGGACTGGTCTTGTTTAACATCTTTGTCGGTCACATGGACAGTGGGATTGCGTGCGCCCTCAGCAAATTTGTCAATGAAACCAAGCTGGGTGGTTCAGTCGATACGCTGGGTGGAAGGAATGCCATACAGAGGGACCTTGACATGCTTGTTCGGTGGGCTGATGCCAACCTTGTGAAGTTTAACCATGCCAAGTGCAAGGTCCTACAGCTGGGTCAGAGCAATGCCAGGCACAGCTTCAGGTTGGGCAGAGAAGAGATTTAGAGCAGCCCTGCGGAGGACTTCAGGGTGTCGGTGTATGAGAAAATGAACATGAGCTGCAGTGTGCACTTGCAGCCCAGAAAGCCAACTGTATCCTGGGCTGCGTCAGCAGGAGCATGACCAGCAGGTCGAAGGAGGTGATCGTGCCCCTCTACTCAGCTCTTGTGAGACCTCACTTGAAGTATTGTGCAGTTCTGGTGTCCTCAACATAAAAAGGGCATGGAACTGTTGGAACAAGTCCAGAGGAGGGCCACGAGGATGATCAGGGGACTGGAGCACCTCCCGTATGAAGATAGGATGAGAAAGTTTGGGCTGTTCTGCCTGGAGAAGAGAAGGTTGAGTGGAGACCTCTTAGCAGCTTTCCAGTATCTGAAGGGGGCCTATAGGGATGCTGGGGAGGGACTCTTCATTAGGGACTGTAGTGAGAAGACAAAGAGTAATGGGTTTAAACTTAAACAGGGGAAGTTTAGATTGGATATTAGGAAGAAATTCTTTAGTGTGAGGGTGGTGAGGCACTGGAATGGGTTGGCCAGGAAAGTTGTGAATGCTCCATTCCTGACAGTGTTCAAGGCAGTGTTGGACATAGCCTTGGGTGATATGGTTTAGTGTGAGGTGTCCCTGCCCATGGCAGGGGGTTTGGAACTAGATGATCTTAAGGTCTTTTCCAACCCTAACTATTCTATGATTCTATGCCATGGACTGTAGAGGTGGGCCACAAGGTGGGTGAAAAGCTTGCTAAACTGCTGAGCTCAAAGGGTTAATGGCTTAAGGTCAAACTGGCAACCTGAGTGGAGTTCCTCGTAGGGTGATACTAGATTCAATATATTTGCAGACGATGCCTTTAACTGTACTGAATGCACTTTCACCAAGTTTGCAGATGACAAGAAAACTGAGGAGAGGTAGATATGCTTGGAGGAGGAGCCACCATAGAGATAGGCTGGAAAACAGGGCCAACAAGAACTGCATGAGGCTTAACAAAGATAAATGTGAAGTTCTGGACCTGGAAGAGAACAATCCCACGCAGCCAAACTGGTGGGGGTCTGTCTACGGTGTAGTCCTACTGAAAAGGACCTGGGGGTCCCAGGAGACAGCAAGCTGAAAGTGATTCAGCAGAATGCCCTTGCAGCAATGAAGGCGACCCATATCCCTGGCTTCACCAAAGAAAGAGTTTGGCCAGAAGATCAAGGGATGTAATTATTCCAGTGTACTCAGCACTTCTTAGGCTCCCTAGAGTATTATATGCACTTTTGGTTCCTCATACTTCAAAAGAGAAACTGGGCCTGTTGGAGCTAGTCCAGAGAATAGCCAAGAAGATGATCAGAGGGTTGGAGCACCTGTCCTATGAGACAGGCTGAGAAAGTTGGAGTTGTTCAGATTAACTGGGAAACCTTATAGCAGCCTTCCAGTACCTAAAGGGGCCTATTCGAAAGCTGGAGAGGAACTTTTTTGAAGAGCAAGTAGAGACAGGGCAAAGTGTAATGGCTTTAAATTGAAAGAGAGTAGATTTAGTCCAGATAAAAGGAAGAAATTCTTTACTGTGTGGGTGGTGAGATACTGGAACAGGCTGCCTGGAGAAGTTGTGGATGTTCGATCCTTGGAATCCTTCAAGGCTGTGTTGAATGGTGCTTTAAGCAACCTGGTCTAGCAGAAGGTGCCTCTGCCTATGTCAGGAGGATTGGAACTAGGTGGTCTTTAAGACCTCTTTTAATCCAGAACATTCTATGATTTTATGGTCCAATGGAGAGCTACCAAGGTAGCTATGCTGTTGAATAACTTGACATATGAGAAAAGACTGAATTATCTGGATTTCTGTCATGGTTTAAGCCATAAATCAGATACGCAGTTTGTTCACTCACTTCCCCCTTTTTCTTCCCTCTGCTCCTGGAGGGATGGGAAGGAGAATCGAAAGAATG
>JANRGW010016362.1:28554-43808 GCA_024733675.1 Psilopsiagon aymara | reverse complement strand
TCCCCCCCTTTTTTTTTCATTTTTTGTGCATGGGAGGAGGCTGTGTTAAGTTCACTGATCTTTGGCTCAAGACTGAATCAGCTCAAGGTTGGGTTGGACAAGCACTACAGCTTGTGCAAGGCAAGAAAGGAAAGCAAGGCTGGAAACAGAACAGTCTTCTTTTGGCAGCAATTACACACACCCCCTTCCTAGAAAGTAATCATGGCAGTCCAAATTAAGATTTCAGCAAGTTAATAATTTAATTCTCACTGATGCAGTCTTTGATTTGCAGTTTTTGTCCCCACACCTAGCTTGCAATTCACCAAAATGCTCTAGCACGTATCACTTGGTCTCCAGTGTATAATGAAATGCAAAAGGTAATGTTATATAATAACGAATTATAAAAATAGCTTTTGAGCTGACAAGTCTTTAGAATAACTTTCACTCTCAAAATTGCATATTATTTTACACATTAAAGTAATGCTATCCCATTTTTATACATGCCTTTTTTTTATGGTGTTTTTCTTTTTTACTAGGACCCTCTGACTCAACAACACAAGACATTTATTACAATTTAACTCTCAAATAAATCTGAGCTTAAAAATGAAAAATAAAATTAAAATTTAAAATAAAAATTAAAAATGAAAACCTCTGAAATAACTTTCAGTACACTCCCACTCCAGGAACGCTGCTGATGTGAGAGAATCTTGAAGGGAGTATACCACTGTTTCAGCCTTTATTCTAAAACCTAGCAGGGTTTTGAAGACTCGCTGCACAGCTCTAGAACAGGTAGTACCGCTTACTTCAATACCTACAGTCCATTTCATTCCCTAACATCAGTGCTCAAACATCAACAACCCAGCTTCCCTGACACACTCTTTTAACACCTTACAGCCTACCTACTTTTCTGTATTCTACCACCAACTTTCTTCCTCCTGACAAAAAAGGGAAATTGGGCATTACCCTGGTTTCAGCCAGGAGAGAGTTAATTTTCTTCTTAGTAGCTGGTGCAGTGCTGCGTTTTGGCTTTAGTCTGAGAACAATGCTGATAACACACTGATGTTTTAGTTACTGCTAAGTAGTGCTCACCCTAAGTCAAGTACTTCTCAGTCTCTCAGTCTCTGCCAGTGAGGAGGGGCACAAGAAGCTTCGAGAGAGCATAAACAGGACACCTGACCCAAATGGCCAAAGGCGTATTCCATACCACAGTACTTCATGGCCAAACTGGGCAGAGTTGGCCTGAGAGGGGCTGGTTACTGCTCAGGGACACGCTGGGCACCAGTCAGCTGCTGGTGAGCAATTGTATTGTGCATCACTTTTCTTTCCTTGGGTTTTATTCCCTTCTCTCTCCCCTTTTCATTACAATCATTATTATTGTTATTACAACTTAATCTATTTCAATTATAAACTGTTTTTAACTGAAAGATTTGACTTTTTTTCTTCTGATTCTGCTCCTCATCCCATCAGGGTGGGGAGAGTGAACAATTAACTACGTGGTACTTAGTTGCCAGCTGGGATTTAAACAAACGTAATCTTAATACCTGTCATGTTTTAAAAGAATGATGACTGGAAAATGTTGCTGTGTAGATAACTAAGGAAACATTTTTATCATGACCTTTTTCAAAAGGATATTAATGAATTACTGGGAGAAATAGAAAGGCAGCCTATCAGGTCATTAAAGCATTGAGACATGCTGGAGCTATGTAACAGATACAGGGAGACAAAGTGCTCCATTCTTTTACCAAAGAAATACATGACAGCAAGCTCCTGTGTCAATTCTGTTTGGAGTGGCTCTCTGCAATTTGTTATCAACTACTACTTTACCTTTCCCACATATTCATTAACACTAGTGGAAACAAATTTTACTTAGTGCAGTAAGTTTCTCTAATATTTTGTGAAGATCTTTTGTATCACAATACAACAGTGCTCTAAATGGTTTACAAAATAAACAGACAACACATTGCTATGTTTATTTTTTTCTTTTCCATTTTAACTGCGAAAAAAAAAACTCTCCAAAGGAAATATGTTGAAGCTTCAAGGAATTATGAAAGACAGAACAAAAAAATCCTCTCACAGTTATGAAACAAAAGTGTCTTCCAGAATTTATTTAGCCCCTCTTTTTTACAGCCAAAGCAATTCAGTAACAAAACCACAGCACTGATTTCAAAAATAACCCCCAGTATGCATTGCTTCAACACGCAATTGCTGTCCAAGGCATAGGTTTATGTTGAATCATTATTTCAACTGAAAGAGACAAGATCATTCTAAAGAGAAGAGATCCTTACAGAAAAGATTCGGGAACACAGTCTTGGGGAGTGGGGGAGGCAAGTTAGGTTTCATTTGTTAATAGGTTAAATGGACAGTAAGAACAGCCAGAATTGGTTAAAACATACAAACCCCCCATGCACTTCAAAACTCAACCAGAATTAAGCAGTAGACGGTACCAAAAAAAAAAAACAACCAAAGAAGGTCCTAAACAAAAAGATCCTCAAATCTGTGACTGTACCTGTTAACCAGACTGTGCATCCACGAAAACCACTTCTTGTTCCCACCACTTGGCCTCTCTTATTTCTGCTGACATGATGAGCTTGGTAGGTAACATTGGTTGCCCTCTGCATTCCCTGTAAAAGAAGCAGCTGATTAAGTCTTTAACATCTTGACAGGGTGAGCTAGCAAACCATACTGAAACTTCCTCACAGGCACAAAGAAAGACTTGAAGATAGATCAATGTAAGTAAAACCAATACCAAATTCCATCAGCTGCAGCATAGATCAAAGGACACAAAGGAAATGAGAAAAGCCACCCATAGCAAACCCCATCGCTTGTGCTCCTTCAGTGAAACTTGAGATTGCCAGGTTAGGCAATTACTACTTTCAAATACTACTTGTTCAAGAAAAATCAACTATATAAATACAGATGAGCTGCAAGATGCTACTTATGTTCAAGTCATTTAAAGGCAAGATCAAATGGACTCTTCCTCTCTGAGCGAAAGGCTTCTGTCATAAAACAGCCAAACACTGGCTCATTTTCAACACTTAAGAGGCCTTTTCATTGCAAACTATGCAACTTTCAGTTCAGCAGACACACCCCCAAACCACTCTGCCTTTATCTATACCTTCAGTCTCCTGAACTGAGGCAATTATATATTCTGAGTGCTTAAATAAAGTACTATTTCTAAGTGATTTACTAAAGAATTTCCTTTTAAAGATAGGATTTTTGTAATATAATTTTAATTAAAACAAAGGTGGTTACAGATTTTCTTAAAACAATTTATTCCTCATAATAAACTGCTGTATGAGTATCCTAAGAAAAATTACACAGCTGTAATTAACCTGTCAAACACATTTCACAATTTAAGGTGAGGGAACCCACAGGAAGATCAGCCTCAGCATTCCCTTAAGCTTTAATGGCATCAGGTAACATGAACTTTGCTCATAAAAGATCAAGACCTTAAGACAACCAAAGCATGAACAATCAAACAGAAAGCGAATGCTAAAAAATAAAATAAAATAAAACAATTAAAAAAAAAAAAAGAGAGAGATGGGGTGGAATTAATGGCATATGTAATGCTGCTTTGACTTCTCTTGCTTACAAATATATTCTAAGATACACTGTCTTCTCTCTCATCATTTCATCAGTATGAGCTGGAAAGAAAAGCACTTAAGACAACTAATAAAAGCAAAAGGTGGCAGGATATTCAGAGGATTACAGAGCACTAGCAGAGAGCTGTTCATAGTTTTAGAGGGAAACACCACAAAGTAGCATTAACAGAAAAAATGTATCTACCTGTGGCATCAAGAGCCGCTGCTACAGCATTCTTCTGTAGAAAAACACTTTAAAGTTTATCTATAACCTAAGTTATAAATTTGTGTGATTGTATGCCTCTACCTCTATACACAGCTGGGCTCATAGTTAACACAGAAACAAGGTAAAAACAGATGTTCAAGTTTTTAGACACAACTCCATAATTCAGTGGTGGCAGTCCAGCATCTAAAATTAGATGAAGACTGAATATCAACCTATAAGAAACCACCACCTGCAAACAGTTTATAACCATATAAAATGAAGTTGTATTTGCTGATCATGCTTCCTTCGAATAATTTATCTCCAAAACCAAAGCTGTTTTGTACATGAAATTATAACAATACAGATAACTAAAACAAAGCCAAAAAAAAACCCACCAAAAAATCAAATTCTTTCTTCCTGTAGTAGAAACAAATATGCACTACATAAAATTAGAGATATCAGCAAGCAAATGCATAGTTTGTGGAATTAAAAACAGCAAAAAGAATTTAAGTACTTAGCCTTCAATTAAAAGAAAGATAAACTGTTCATATACTATACATAGCAATTCAAACTAATACATTTAATAGCAACATTCTTTCTCATCAATTCCAGTTGTACTGTATTGTACCAGGCACTGGAAAAACACAAGACAGTTTCAAAGCACAGCTCCCGTGCCACTGTCTCTTTTGCACTAAAATGTAAAGACACACATACTTTGCTGTTGACTCCCGGCGATCAGCATGTTATCACTCTCAAATACTTTGGAGGTCAAAGGCCTCATCCAAGGAGACTTCTTCCAGACTGTATTCAGTAAATAGCATCAGTTTTCTTTGTTCTCCAGAACTAGCATCAATGCAACTGACCAGAGTATTGCACTAAGCTTACAAAACACATGAAAGCAGGCAAAAGGGGTTCTTAAAATTACAAAAAAAGACACAAATTTAGAAAAGAAGAAACAAAAAAGTATCAAGCAACAAATGGGCATTGATGACACAGCAACAGGAAGGCCAATGGACTGCAAGAGTACCAGGCACACAAGGGCAGTAAAGCAGCCAGCAAGCTTAGAGGTGGGACAATAATCCTTCAGAAGCAGGCATCCAAGACTAAAGGTTAAAGTGCCCAAACTGCCTGCATGTTTTCAAAACCACACCTATCCCCAGCAGCTCCACCTTCTGTTTACGTGTGTATGCACACAAGACAGCTCACTACTACTCCGGGACAAAGCAGCAAAATCTTCCCTACAACAGAGAACAGCTTTTTATAGAACTGCTCTGAAGAGTTACTAATTTAGCAAGTTATTCTCTCTTGCTGAAAAAAACAAACACAACAACCTACTAATGTTCCCTAATCCTGTTCACTTTCCCACTAGATGATTCACTAGCACCGCTGAGCAACAAAAGCCGAAAGCTGCATCCTCAAAATCGCATGGTTTTAATTACTATCCCAGGCATATACACTTACTACAAATATTGATGTGGTACAGAGAAATACTCAGGAGCAGAAATCAGTGGCTTACATTGGTTGCTCCCTTAAATTATTTAGCCAGTCTTCAAATTCCTGTACATAAAATTTTATGACTATCAACTGATGAAATGGCCATCCAAAATGATAGCAGAAATGAAGAACAGTTATTTCCTTCTACACTGCATTAAAGCATTGATAGCCTTGGAGATCCATATTATCAATGTTAAAAGAAATGAAACATAGAAAATGAGTAACAGGAAAACTCAATATGATGAAGTACTGTTTAAAAAATCTATTTTAAACTTCTTAGCCTAATTACATTCACTAGAATAGTCACTACTGAAACAACACACTAGATTTTTGAAAAGGGGCTAATGAAATAAAAGGCATTAATCTCAAAGGTCTTTTTATCTTTTCTTTTTTTTTTTTTTTTGGTACCCCATGTTACACATTAAGTGCTTCTGCGCTACTTATACAAACACTGCATTTTAATGATTTCATTGTTTTCCCTCCTTCATGTTAAATAATGCCCTGGTCCACTGTGTTTCACTATAGCAGCAACATCAGCTGAGAAGGCTGACATATCCTTCCTTTCTTCTCCCCCATTATGCCAGTTCATGTCTCACATGAAATCTTAAGTGCTGCAATATAACAATATATTTGTACTGAAGAAAAAAAAATGGATTAATAAGCCTTTCACTTTAGATGTGCACTGAAAAGCTGCAATAACACAACAAGAAAGGATGACTCCACAACTTACTACTTTTTGTCATAAAGGTAACCTTTCACTTTGCAGGTAGTTGACCAGGAAAATGAGTACAAACATCTAAGAACTATGGAAACAGAAGAAAGAAAGAAGATGTGGATCAAAAGGAAATATAACTCTGTCAATTTATCTGTATAAATATTTGTTGAGGTAGACTTGACCCATATTTATCTTCTTATCTTATTCTTGATGTTTTGCCCAGTTGCAGCTATTTATTTTTTTTTGCCAAAGCCAAATCTGACTATCAGTAACAAACACCTTTGAGGTAAGAACTCCAATCAGACATACAGATGAAGGAGAGCAAACCCAAGTTGCAACACCAAGATCAAAAGGCAGCAGAAAAGATTATTGCTTAATTGTTTCATAATTAACAGCCAGATCATTACGCCGGCATAAACTGAATTTATTCTTCACTACTTCAGAGCAACAATGAAACTTTGTGCTTCTACAGTCACTTGACATCAAATTTTAACTTTTCACAAAGCAAGACCCCTGGGGTAGGAAGTAAAGCTTTCAGTGGCAAGCAGAGACTCTCCATGCCACACCACTAACTTGAGGCAGCTTTGAGGTTGGAAGCATCAATAAAGAACTGTAAAGCGCAGGCATGGTTTATCAGGAAAGAACCGTGTAAAACGCAGGCATGGTTTCTATACAAACCATATATACCCAAGAAGCTGTGACTAAATCCATAGTCTTAAGCTGTAAGATGACAGCCAAGCAAACAACATCCATAAGATAACAATAGCAACAGATCCAGCATCACCCCTGAAATGCAGTCTTATCTTTACTGCCTTTCCCATTTTCCAAACATCTCAGATGCATTTCTAAGCCATTTGCTAACTTGCTCACCATGTGCCTCTTGTAAGAAAGGCTATCCCAATAACACACATTTAATCTTCAGCAATGACAACTCAACCAAGTGATAACTTTCTTTTCCCAACCAAACTACTCTCCTCAACAGCAACTGAATATTGCCCATTTCCTTTGTCTACAAACACAAGCAAGGAGAACGGACATAATTCTAATACAAAACCTCAACTATCTTGGATGCTAAAACAATGGCATTTCACCCAAAAGTCTACTCTGTATGTAGATCAGCTTTCAGGACCTGTTCACCAAAATATCTGCAAGGAATGCCTTCCAACAGCTATTTTCTCAAATTCTGATTTGAAATTCTGTGCCTTGATTTGGACAACTGTGCTTGGAAAAGGAGGACAAGCCCAGAAATGGTATCTGAACAATAAGATTTTTTGAGGAGATTAAAAAAACAACAATTCTTTAATCTGTATTCTGCCATAGCCTCCAGCATTAAATTTCCTCACACTTAGAACAAAAACTGTTACCCGTATCCTCACAACGGCTCTTCAGAACAGTTTGCAACAGTTATACTGATTCAACCGGGCATCTAAACACCTTTGCGTGAAGCATCTCTCAACTTGAAAAAGGCATGCTCTCCTGCCACTGTCACAAATGATTTGTCATAAAGTTGGGACAGTTTCAAAAATCACAGCAACAGAAAGCAACCAGAATATTGTACAGTACTCGTTGATAACCATACTATAAGGAACGTATCTTCACTTGCCACCTGCCACAGTCACAGCATGACCAAAACCAGAAAAAGCTTATTCACCAGTGCTGGAGTGGAGTCATTAGCTGCTATCAAAAGGACTGAACAAAAACAAAGCCAGAAATGCCTCTGCTGAATACACTCTCAAAAACAAGAACTAGAGCAAGCTCTCTTGAGGAGTTACCTGCAAAATGATGCAACACCTCCATCGCGTTAGGAATTAGAGCTACAATAAAGAAAGCGTTTCACAAGTCTCCCTATCAAGCTAGTGTAATTGCAGTATTTGAGGCTAAGTTGTGCGCTGCTTTGTAACCTGGAGGTGGCTGTGCTCAGAGGTGAGCTTGGCAAGAGAATTTCCACAGACAGAGGTGTATTTTGGATAGTGCTGGATGCTCAGAGAAAGTCTGGAAGACAAGACTGCCTACTCTCCTAGGAGCTGCCAATTCCATCAGGGTATAATGGTTTGCTTTGACTTTGCTCTCAGCTGAACAGACACAGAGTCAGAAGTGCCAGAACATTTGTGTGTGGAGCATGTGAATCAGCAAGAACTTTTTTTCCCTGGTGAAGGTTGCTGGGTTATAAAGAGTAATTCAGCCGAGGCCTGCTGGAGAAAAAAGGAGAAGTAGACATCTTCCTCTGCTTGCCACGTAACACAGAGGGGATTGTTATCCTCAACTGAACTCACTGAACAGTTGATGCTACTTAACTTTCTGTTAATTTCACTTAATGTCAGTCAATGTCAGTTAATACTCCCTGGGTTTTGCCCTAACCTTTCCCTTGTTTAGGCAAATCCATCTTGGCTTTGCTTCTGACAAATTAAGTGATACTGAGTAACTTTTGAATACACTTTGTTACTCCCACCCAGACACCACCACCTATTTCACTATCTCTGTAACATCTGATTGGCCTTTTCCTCACAGAAATCAAAAGAATGCAACTTACCAATTATTCTCCTATGCAAACAAGTTTGAACTTGTACACAGTGGAAGAGCCTTGGACAGGCATAACATTTACTGAACTTTTTTTAGTACAATACCAACTTTCCCATTTTCAGACAACCATGAGACTCTGCTTTAATAGATGTCATTTTAATAAGAACACTGTGGTTTGTACTACTTACAGTAAGACTTCAAAGACTGACTGACACTGTTACTTTTATATCAAATGTTTTCTGGATCTTATCCCTCCTCTATTTCAGCTCCGTTTCATAGTTTCAAAAAAATCATACTACTTTTCACTTGTCTTGCATCATCAAAAGTATCAAATGTTCTCAAAGGCCTGCAGTGTATCTTCTGACTAGGTGCGTTTTCGCCTTCGCTGTAAACGGATCTTCCCCCATCTTTACGGCTGAGAATAAAGGCTTTACTTATTATTTTTTTTAAACTCAGTCTCGACAGTTTTCCACGTAACACCCACCATACAAAGAACCTCAGTCTTTGGCCAGCCCAGGTTTATGAATGGCTACATTGTACATCGCATTCTTAAGTCTTCCTTCTTCCAGCGCGCTACAAGCTGAGGGCTCCCAACAGAAGAGGCACGGATGAAACCCCCAGCCAGCCGGTATCCTCCGGAGGGGCTCCCTGCCCTTCCCACAGGCTGCCCCTCATTCCTGAGGACAGCGGCACGGGCCGCCGCCGCCAGGCTCCATGGCGACACTGCTCTCGGGGACCCCGCACAGCCGCCCCGCTAACCGTCTCGGCTCACCCCGCCAGCGCGCTCCCTCCGGCCCGCATCCCTCCCCTCCCCGCCGCAGGTGGGCGGGCGGCAGCGAGCGGGGCAGGAAGCCCCCGTTCCGGCTGCCGCCCACTGCCACATCACCACGGCGCTCGACCTCGTCTTCCTTCCTTCCTTCCCTCCCCTCTACGCCCCGCACGCCCCGCACGCCCCGCTCGCCCACCTGCCCGCGGGCGCACCGCTCCCCGCACACCCGCTCACCCAGTTCGGCATCCTGTTGCTCAGCTTGACTTTCTTGCACTGGCTCTCGGGCAGCTCCATGGCCGCGGGGGGGACAGCGACAGGAGGAAAGGAGGAGGACAGGAGGAGAAGAAGAACGCGCCCTCCCACTGATGCTAGATGCGGATGAAGCCGCAGCAGCCGAGGCGCGGTGCCGTACGCGCGACCCCGCCCGCGGCTCGGCCAAAGGTGGTGCAGGGCGGGGCTGCGTGCCCGCACGGGGAGCTGGGGGGAGCACAGGCGCGTCCACGCGTGCGCCGCGCCGTGACGCGCGGCAGGGTGGGCGGTGGCTGTGCCCCGCAGACACTTCCGCTGATGCCGGCCTGCGCTGCCCGCGGCCGCCCCTGCCGGGCGGCGGTGCTAACCCCGCCTGCCCCGGGCTGCCGTCACCCAGAGGCTCCCAGCTCCTGGGGAGAGGGCCCTGATACCCCTTAGGAGCAGTTGGGGAGCGGGAGAAAGCGGCTGCCTCGTTTTTATGTGACAGCAACAAGCTAAAGACATCGCCTGAGCAGAGCATGCTCTCCCCCGACTTTGAGGAGAGATAGGGCTTCGCTGCAAAGCCTTACCTTGGAGGTAATGAAACGCTGAGAAACAGCAATGTAGTCAGGAATGACTTGGAAGGCGAGGATTGCTTTAATTAAATCTCCCACCTTATGAGGAACCCAACAAAGCTAATTCTGTGCTGCGTTCTGGAAGTCTCTTACCGTGAATTTGAACAAGAAGTTCTTGGATTCTCACTCCAGACAGGAATTGTTTTAGCAATCAGGTGCTACTCTTAAAGTGGTGATTGTGCTAGACTAACAGGAGTTACATTTGCTGTATAAATATTAGTCCATTTATATCAGTTCCAGAAAGTTAATTGCTTTAGTGCTTAAGTGCTAATCTTAAGGTGGAAATGGTGCTGCACTAAAATGAGTTACTTTTACTGTAAAAATATTAGCCTATTTACAGTCTGTCTGTAGATTGTTTGTTCTTTGACAGTTTACACAGGAAATAAAAAGGTCGTCTTTGTGGTTGAATGTTTACTCCTGCTATATCAGAAAGACGTTCTTCCAAAGATACTGAGGTGTTAGTTTTAAAGCATATTTTGAAATTCAGTTTAAAAGCTTATCATCCTTATGCAAGGGCCTCCCTGAAATCAAGAAAAATCATTAGAAACGCTGCCAGGCAGTTTGAAGGTCAGACAGAATTTATACATCTATTGCAGATACTTACTTAGTCTTGGCTTGACTGACAGAGTTGTAAAGCACGCAGCCCGGCAGGTAACTGTGCAACCGGTAGCACCTGGCTGCATTCTAACCGTGGCAACCAGTGGCAGAAGCAGGGCCTGGATTTTACTGAGCAGAACCTCTCACGCAATGCTCTCCCAAGTATGGAAGGAAACCTAGCCTACTGCCCTGCAACAGGAAGCTCACTATTCAGTTATGCCTCAAGCACACTTGGTTAACTGCACTTTGTGCAATGCTGCTTTGCGTAGCTTGGGTCACTGTAAATGTTATTTGCAATCGCAATCCTTTTAAAATTATATTGTTATTTATCCTGAGCTGATACAGATTGCTGCTCATACATTTTGCCTCTATAGCTTCTTAATCTCCTTTGACTATTAAAGAGGGAGATGAAAAGAGCATGTTTTAAACATAGGACGAAAATATATGTTAATTTATGCAAAAAAAATGAGGACAAATAGCCTATGAATTCTTTGTAAGGTTATGCATAAGCTTTGCACGGCTATTAAGGTGTAAGTGCCAATTCTACATTCCTGAAATCTTTCATGATGGATTGATTACAATATCCAAGCCAGGTGTTTTTTGAACATCAGAAGAAGATTTCTGTGGGAGCCCTTTGTGAAATTCAAATCAATAAACAATGTCTGATGAATTTTGCTGTTATTTCTTAATCTGTTTCCTGAGTTAAAAAAACATTCTCATGACAGCAGGTGCTCTTGCAACCTTTCTCTATGCAGCTGATGTGCTACATGCTTGTGCCCTATTAAAGTTCAGTAAGAGAATAATGGCAAAAATTCTATTATGAACTAAATCTTTGGCTAGCCTGAGCCCTACAGAAGAACCACTCTACCTCTGGGAGAGCAACTAGGATGTAGTATTCTTGGGTTGGTCGTGATGTTGAATACTTCTGCCAAACATCTACTCTGTAAAATGACCATAATAAATTTGCATTTAATGGTCTTGCAGAAGCAACAAAAACAAAGCATCCACTACTGTTGTGTTTAATTTCAAAAAGGCAAATTGCATAAAAACGGAGGTAGTTGTTAAAAAGGAATTGCTAGAATCTTCATAGCATAGGAGCTCATTAAAGAACTGTGTTAGATTCTGATTGGAAGATTGGTAAAAACAGGCTTTGAACACAGATAACTTTTAGACAAAGCAGCCTGCAGCCCCATGATACTTCATGAAGTATCAGAAGGACTGACAGCCTAGAGCAAATTCTACATATGGACGTGCTGACCAGGGAAATCCTTTCAATTCTGCATAGGGGTAATGCCATAGAAAATAAGTCTAAATATGGCAGTTGAAACAGCAGATCAAACTTAAGTATGTTCAAAAATAGACAAGATCGAGTAGCTTCCAGACATCAATTATAACATAAAAGGAATGTCTGAATTAGACTTGACTACAGACTGAAGACAAAGTATTCTGTTGTTCAAGACTGACCATCTACTTGTGTGTGACGGATATGCAAATGCAGAAATGCCTTACCTGTAAATACTATCTTTAAGGCCCATGTTATTTTATTTCTAGGAAGAAAAACATTGTTAATGAGGCATTCTCTAAAATCCACCTTCTATAGTCACTTTCAATGAGAAATTCCTTTTATACTGGAATTGCTACTCTGGTAAACATTCTGATCAAGCTTTGATGATATCATGGTTATGTAAAGATGCATCTATACCCCTCAGCAGTGTAACTCGTGGTCATGCAGGCTGGCTGCAGTTTTCTTGGTTTTTGTTTTTTTGAGAGATACCATCTTCAATATAGATCCTGTTGCCTACACAGAAAAGACTTACCACTGTTCTGTCAGCATTGTTTCCAAACTTTATTTCTCAGATAATTCTTCTTTTGATGCCATTCTGGTGAGAACTTCAGAACACCTTTTAAAGAGATTAAGCATTTTGTTCAAGCTCTTCTCAAGTATTTTTTGACAGTGGAAGCAGGACCATGAAGCAATCTCTAATGGCTCTTAACCATACATTCCTTATTCAGTGGTCGTCTGTTGGAAGTGCTATTTTTCTTTGGTCACCAGGTTTGTGTAGTGGAAAAGATGACTACCAAAAGCTACTTGAGATTAACAAAACTAATGTGTGGATACTTCACTTGTAATGCACCTTCGGTTGCAGACAAGATCTGCTCATCTACACACAAAATATGCAGATGCAGGAAGACGTGTATAACTCCCATATTTGAGAAAGATAGGAATAGAGGAGGTATTTCAGGGAACCCATTCTCTGTCTTTTGCAAAAGCTTTTATTAAATTATTTAATATTTGGACTGATACATATGTTCAGCAGAACAATCTGGCCCAGCTGCTCAAAGAAGCCACAGAAAGATCAGCAGAAATGCTAATAAAAACCGTAGGTGATGAGAATACCATTTGTTTTCTGACATACTGCTGAATGTTCAACTCAGATTCCTTTTCACATTCCACAATACTGAGGATTAAAGCTCTCTTCCCAATTATGTTGCAATTATTGCATCTGCTGAGTTTGCTCTTTACACATATAAACTCACTCCATGTGCTGTCAGCGTTCAGAATGAAGTGATCTATTTTGGCCAGCAGTGAAAGTGGATGGTTGGTGGTTAGTTCCAGGTAATACACTGATGTTACTAGAAGCTGAACAGATGTCCTGCAGGTAGCAGAATACCCAGCCACGCTGTGTCGGCTGATGGAAGGCTGTCTTTGACAAAGTACAAGAGAGGTAGATTGAGGAAGGTACTGGCAAGCAAAGGGAGACAGCAAGGGGCAATACTAGAACTTCGGTTTAAAATTCCCACTGAGTTCACAGGGTGCTCATTTTGCAAAGTTAAATAAAATATTATTTTTGTAGTGACAGGGGTAGAGCAAAAGCGCATAGTGTGCAATTTTGAAAAAGCTGATCTTCATGCTCCCCATTTTGCAATGCACACCTAGAATGGTCCGAGTGCTGGCATTTCAACTGCTGCAAAAGCTGTGGTTACCACTAGAGGTCAGTCAGTGAATAAGAACGCAGGCTTTCAATTTGGCGATTCTCCGATTTGGAGTTTGTCGTTAACAAAAAGAGTTACAGACGAGCTAAGTACTAGATATCTGAAGATAATCGACTATCCGTGTAGTCTATAGGCACGCAGTGACTGTAGGAAGTCCTAGGTGGCTGCTGACATTTTCAGGAGTGCTAGTTAATTTGTTTGGGAACTAGACATACACCTAGAAACCTGAATACTTTGCTGTGTGCTTTGCTGTGTCTTTACATTACTAACACACTTTAAAAAATCTGGTCCTAATTCCACTGTTTAAAACTTCGATACTATTTACCTATATGACAGATGTCTATTTTTTATATAAATTTGTCTATTTTAAATTTAGGTACTATATAACTTCACCTGGTCTCTGGCAGATACAAAGAAGTACAGTGTATTGTTTATTCAAACATAAGGAGCAAGATAGACAGAGGGATCTCTAGTGAAGCAAAATGAAAGACAGGATAACTTTATATGTGTTTATTCCTATTAAAGTCTTTGTTCAACATTTAAAGAAAACTTACCTTTTTTCCTTTCTTTTTCCACATCTCAGGATGTGACATTATGTGGAAAAAAATCTTGTGGCAAATCCGGTGGGTCAGGATGTGACATGAGGACTCAGTGGATGAAGCGCTCTATAGACAGATAGGAAGAGCCTCACACTCGCAGGCCCTTGTTCTCATGGGGGACTTCAACCACCCTGATATCTGTTGAAGGGGTGGTACGGCCCAGCACAAGCAATCCAGGAAGTTCCCCGATTGGGTGGAAGACACCTTCCTTCTGCAAGTAATAGAGGGAGCTGACAAGGAGAGGTGCCATGCTTGACCTCGTGCTCACCAACAGGGAAGGGCTGGTTGGAAATGTGACACTCCAGGGCAGCCTTGATTGCAGTGATCATGAGATGATCAAATTCAAGATCCTTAGGACAGTGAGAAGAGCATGCAGCAAGTTCACTGCCCTGGACTTCAAGAGAACAAACTTTGGCCTCTTCAGGAACCTGCTCAGTGAGGTTCCATGGGATATAGCACAAGAGGGCAGGGGGGCCCAAGACTTATTCAAGGATCACCTGCTGCATGCTCAGGAGCGATACATCCCTACTAAAAGGAAGTGCAGCAGGAGGGCCAGGAGACCTCCTTGGATGGATAAGGAGCTGCTGAGGAAACTTTGAGGGAAAAAAGAGGCTTAGAAAATGTGGAAGGTGGCCTGGGAAAAATAGAGGGATGTTGTCCGGGAAGCTAGGGACCAGGTTGGGAAGGCTAAGGCCCACTTAGAATTAAACTTGGCTAGGGATGTTAAGGATAGCACAAAGTGATTCTATAGGTACATTGCAAATAAAAGACAGGCTAGGACAACGTGGGCTCCCTCCGGAAGCTATCAGGAGAACTGGCTACCCTGGATTTGGAGAAGGCTGAGGGTTCTTAATGACTTCGTTGCCTCAGTCTTCACTGGCAAATGCTCTGACCACACCACCCAAGTCTTGGAAGGCAGACACAGGGACTGTGAGAAT
>JANRGW010016362.1:7753-28454 GCA_024733675.1 Psilopsiagon aymara | reverse complement strand
GGGCCTATAGGGATGCTGGGGAGGGACTCTTCATTAGGGACTGTAGTGATAGGACAAGGGGTAAAGGGTTTAAACTTTAACAAGGAAAGTTTTAGATTGGATAGGAGGAAGAAGTTCTTTACTGTAAGGGTGGTGAGGCACTGGAACGGGCTACCCAGGGAAGTTGTGAATGCTCCATCCCTGGTGGTGTTCAAGGCTGGGTTGGACATAGCCTTGGGTGGTATGGTTTAGTGTGAGGTGTCCCTGTCCATGGCAGGGGGGTTGGAACTTGATGATCTGAAGGTCCTTTCGAACCCTAACTATTCTATGATTCTATGATTATGTGGAAAAAAATCTTGTGGCAAATCTGGTGGGTCTCTGGGATCATGAAAGGAACAGAAGAAGGTTATCAGGCAGGAAGATAGGAAGATGCTCACAGAAGAAAACTAGAACAAGGATGAGCAGTTACAGATTCTGTCAGGTGAGCAAGAGATGAAGAAGAGATATGCAACAGTTCTCACTATAAAGCTAGAGAAGAACCAGCTCTTCTTAGCTATGATCCTAATAGGAAAGATCAGCTGAGAAAGAAAGTGAATGTGAAATAACAAGATTGTTTTCTTAGGGATGAGGACACATGGGGGACTTTCACACTTCTCAACAATCCCAGGACATAATGTCCCTAGGGCTGTTTTTGTCAAATAATAATTGTTGAAAAGGAAGTTCTTTCCAAGAGCATATGGTTTTCAACTGAAGTAAATATACTGTATATAAAGATTTGCAAAGTAATTTCTAATGTCACTGTGCTATTAAATTGCTTTCTCACCAGCTATAGGTATTTTACCACTTAGTTTGCTACGCACTACATACATCATTTAGCTTAATAATAGTTCTTGTCATTAGAATACAAACAATTTTTCTTTAATGAGGAAAGCTCTTTTTCAGAAATACTTGAAATACATCTTCAGTCATTTGATTTGTTGCAAATGCAAAGTGAGCTATTACAGTGCTTTTCAATAAATTATTGCTCTCAACACGCAATCCCACCTCCTGAGTACAACATGTTTAGGGGAAAAATATCTACCTCATCTTGAAAAGGGTTTTGAACTGCTAAATAGAAGACTATATCATAAGCATACCTGCCTGTTACAAACAACTGTAGTAGCCTGACTTACCTGTTCACGAATGAAACCATGGCAAATTTTGAAAATCTAACTAACTAATGTTAACCCCAGGAATTACTTCTTTTAAAGAAAAATTCAGAAGTTATTTTAGGGTCTTTCAGCAGCTTCAGCAAACACATATAGTTTCAACCTCTGTTTTTTTTTTCTAAATGGAACTAGCAAGTTCCAAGATCATTCAGAAAAAGAATGTTGCTCATTTTTCTAAGATGGAAAAACATATTCTGTATGAAAGTGTTACAAGTGTTGTATACATGGATACTAAAAGATAGATTGGTGAGTTTTCACAGAATCACTAAACTCTTATGAGAATCACCTCTGAAAAAGTACATTAAAGGTTTCCAGAAGAATATGGTCTACTTGTTCAAAAACAGGACAAAGGTCATGAAATGCATACTGGAAGGGGAATGGAGGTACACATTATACCTCCATTATTTTTTGTTCAGTGTCAGACCTTTTGACATTAGTTTTGGAGGACTACCCCAAACTACTAAAGCCCTACAACCATGTAGATGCTAACCATCCTTGAAAAATGGGTACTTTAAATAGGTGTGCAAAATCACTACTTGACTCTAAAGAGTTTTGGCTGATCATTCTGTGGTTTAACTTCCCATTCTGTAACATATGAATAATCATTCTTTTTACTGGAGCTATTTAATTTGAGGAGCTTAATTGCTTTAAATAAAGTTATTCTACCATGGTGGCATTTAGTAGTACAGAATTATAAAATGGGTTCTCATGGAGAAACCCAAGGGCCAGAGTTAACAGAGACTCAAAACACATTTATAGTTCAGTTCATAAGGCGCTTAAATCCAGCAATGCAAGACCAGGGAAAACTCTCCTCTAATCTGAAATATTTATTCAAATGACAGACATTTTCCTAAAGGTTAAAAATTTGTAATTGTTTGCCAGATGTGAAAGTCTGACGCAGCTTTAACTGAAAGACTTTCTTCACATCTCTAAGGAACTTAGAATTCATGTTTTCCTAGAATAACTGTTTCAGTTCCCAGTGGGATGCATTACCAGCCAGAGTTATAAGCAGAGCTGTCTTGGTGATACCTCACACCCAGAGTTGGTCACTTCCTGCATCCTCTCTTCTTATTGAAGGTGGTAGCAGCATAAGTTGGTTGACTGGTCAGATAACTTAACAGCTAACTTGATTCCCAAGTAGCGATTTCTCACCTCATCTCAGCCTGACTTTACTGTGGCTTTGATCAGAGCAATACAGAGAACAGCCTGTGAAATGTTTGTATCCATGTCTCTCAGGGACTTAAGTTAGAACAGATGATTAGTGTGCTTAATCAAATCAAAAGGAGCTGAAGGTTTTAGCCCTTTTTAAGAGGCTTTCAGCCCAGCAGCTAACAGGATCAATCTCTAAATGCTAGAATAGTAATCTATTTCCTTTTATTCCTTTTGATGTCTGAGAACAATACTCTGCTATGCTGATAAACACAGCAGCAAAATTGAAATATGAGAAAAGCAACAAGAACAACAACTTCTGGCAGTTAAACTGTTCTCTCCCATGGGTACAGTCAGTTTTGGTCAGACCCACTTACCCAGTCACTTTGACTCCTGTCTCCTCAAAAGTCTCTTACAACAATAAACAATGTAAAAATATGGGAAGGAGGGGTTTATAAAGGTCTCTGAAACATAGACCTTTCAAACCTTTTCAACTTTGCAAACTCATTGAAGTGATCTTTTGAGTTGCTACAGGTCCCTAACCGTAGAGATCACAAGGGCCACCCCTGGAAAAAGGTCTGGAATTACTGTTACTTTCTGAAAAAGACTGTGGAATCACTTAGGCAAACTTTTTAGTGAGCAGACCAGATGGGACTGCATCCAGCATCTGACATTCCATTCAGCAAAAGCAGGTAATGCTTCCAGGCTGATAGCTGTCTGTTCAGCAAAGCTTCAATTTTGAACTGGGGAAAAGAAATCCTGAATAAAAACCTGCCCCAAGAATGATGCCATAGAGGCATTCAGAACAGGACATATTGAGGTGGAGAATGAATAAAAAAAGCTCCTTTCATCTTCCTTGTGAAGAATGGAAAAAGAAAAGGAGGCGAGGACACTAGGAGAGAAGCTACATGTATATATATGGAAGAATAAATATTTTTATATTATTATATTTTAAAAAGGGGGGAAACTTTTTCTGAAACATCAGCCTGTAAAATCTCTCAGTAAGAATGAACCATTACTTCATGAACACTATAAACATGTGTCTTTATCATGAATCTTTGTTATCATATCTGCCATAAGCAATTCTAATCGTTATCAGGTTTCCTTCCCAATGTCATCTGGTTCATTTAACATAGAACCCAACCAGATAAACTGGATGACTAGTAAACATTGTTATGAATATACTGTGTCTATGTGGGACATAGTTGTATTCATGTACCTATTACAAGGAGTTGAGTAATCTGATTATGAACTGTGTTTACCTTGGATTTAAAACATTGACTGTAAGCCCATATGTCACTACTTTACCTGCATTTTGAAGCAGAATTCCAAACGAAGTTGACATAAAATCATAACATTTTGGCTGTTATCTTCTGGACCAAGGAGATGCTTGTATTACAACCCACTCTTTCTGGTCTGTAGCAGACAAAAAGGATGGAGCATTTAAGCTACAAATCACCTGGTTCCATCAGATGATGACAACTATAAAGAGGTCTTATGGCAGAGGGGCTGATAACAAAAAATAAAAAGAACTAACCTACATGTGCATTTTTACCCAAAGTAGGTAAAGCAAATGCAGAAAGAAGTCCTGTCACATTGAACAGACAGACTTTTAATAACTGGAAAGAAAAAAGTGCATTGCATTTAGAAAGTATTCTCTAATCAATAAATCTGCTATCTTGTAAGTAAAGATAGATCGTATTTTAGTTCTTTTGCTGCTTACTAAGTCTTTGCCTTCACATCTATGTGTGCCCGAAGAACTAAACACAGCCCATGCAAATTGGATTCTTCTTGAAAGTGTGCTTAACAATGAGCCTCGAGAGTCAACAATGGGCAGAGAAGTCAAGTTTGTTGAACTGTATGTTCAGCTTCAAAAAGGTGCATTGAAGTTTGCACCTTACAATACAAACACAAGTGAAGCACCTGCAGTCTCTTCAGACTCCAGAAGCTTAACACACACCAGGCCCAGTGGCCTGGCAGAAAACAGCACAACTTGCTACGTGTCCCAGGGGCAGACTGACCTGGTTTGCGGCAGCGCTAGCTCACATATTACATTGCGTTCCACTTGGTCATGACATGTGGCTAAAGTTTGTTTGGCATTTCTGAATCTCTATAAAGGTTATACCTGTATATGGCTTTTAAAATCCATGGTATAATATGTATTCATTTACATGTTCATTCACACAAAGGACTCAAGTAATGTTCAACAGAATGACTAACAGTAATTGGAGAAATCTTAGGAGATTTATTATTGTGCTGAATATTTTTTCAAATTAGCATCATTACTCAAGAGTTGGATTGTAATGATATAAAATACAGCCACGCAGGAAAAGGAATGTTTCAACAACGTGCTTTTGTTCTCTAGAAACTTGTACAGCAGAATCATCTTGCAAGATGTTGAGAGAATGAAAATAAAACTCATGGTCATTTGAAAAAAAGAGAACATTTGAACAGGAAGGACAAAGAAGCAGAACTAGAAGAAGTTAAGATAGAAAACAAAGAAAGCTTTGATTTTGTAAAGCAAGGTGTACTTATGGCAGAATCATCACTGTATTCATATCCAAATTTTCTTTTATACAAAGCCTCCCATTTCAATCCTCTGTTGGTCTGGAAATCAAAGCAGATGATCAAGATGAAGTTACTTGAAATGCAGACATACAAACAGAGAGTCATCCCTTCAAGAAAATTCTTCTTCCTGAATAAATGTTAAAGACAAACATCAGTGCTCCATAAACACCACTGCAACATTTCCACTGTTTACACATTCACTGATGATTTAGGGTAATAAACACCATGGTTGTTTTGGCTAGAAAGAAATGGTCACAGCTAAGTTTAGCTTACCACAGGTTAACACAATCTATACGTATCAATTGGCAGTCATTCAACAGAGTGCTACCTAAATTCAATCTACAGCACAGAGGGGAAGAAGCACAAGGATTAGTTGGTTAGGTTCTAAGCCAAAATGTTTCTACACAGAACTTTCACTTCAATAATTTACTTAAATAATTACACTGGCTACCTTGAGGTAAGGCAGTTTCAAATCCCTCTCTGTAGGAGCTGGGCAGTGGAGCAGAGTGAAGAGCATGGTCTTGTTACTAGCTTAAGGTGGAATATAGACAAAGGAGTAGTTCATCCATATTTCAAACTTTTTTTTTTTTTGGGGGGGGAGGGTATAGGGGAACGTGGTTGTGTAGATTTTTGTCATAGAAAGGTAACGTACACTCATCAGGGCAAGGATCATGACAGGAAATGTACTCATTTCTTGTTTGGTTACTATTTATGATTTAAAACTCTTCAAATTAACAAAAAATACAGCTCAGAGAGAGCTGGAAATGAAGTTTCTTTTAACTGAATAAGTTGAATTGTCCTTAATAAATTTTTCTTTATGCTCTAGAACATTTCTACTGCTTTATTAGAATTATTTCGTTTAGGGGTAATTTCTTGGCAGCAAACTCATTAGACTTTGTTTTGACTTACATTGATTTTAGTCCCTCAGCTTGGTAAAGCTGTTACTTGACTTCATCCAGAACATGGTTTCAAAGCTGCATATGAACAGCTGACTACCTGCTGTGGGGATAGCTCCATGTGATCCAGCACCTTTGTGCTTACTCTCTTTGATCTGGTTAAACTGACCTGTGCCATAAAATTACTCCATTTCTTGCTGCCACTCACATTCACCTTGCCTCATGTGCCTGGAACCATTCCATGTACTTGCATTCCAAGTATTTGCCTATACATACAGTTTTTTGACAGAGTTATAGTGACCACTCCTCAGTGTGTAGAGACAGAATTTACTAGTAGAAGTTCTTGTTCCTGAGTCTAATTTTAGCTACTGGTTGTTCTCTTCTGATTTTTTTCTGTTTTGGTTTGGTAGAGCTAAAAATGAATGAGGGGGACTTTGTGGAACCCGTCATTACAGCACTCAGTGAAAACTGCACCAGATGAAAGCCTAGAGCAACCACTGTGGGAAACCACATCAGGAACCACTCTGTGTATATTTACACAGCAGCCTATAAAATTTTGTTCTAACATGAGTATGTCCTTCATAATCTTGCTGTGCAATTTGAAATTGTACAAGTACAGTTTAATGTATCTTTTTTAGCTCAGAGAACACATTCTTCTCAGAGAATTTTGTGGGGGTTTTTGGAAATTTCCAAGAGGTCTAACTAAGGAGGGATGGGCTAACCTGTCAAAAACAGAGTAAGAGAAGAAAGAGAAAGCCAAGATAAGCAACTTACAGACTTGTCTTTTATACGCAGACACAGAAATTGTTTATTGGGTAAGCATAGATGCTTTGTATTAAACCAAACCATAAAACCAGCTGTTTCTTCTCTACAAATACAGTGTCATGAGAGGGCTCAAGGCACAATGTTGGATGCCAAATCTTTAATACAGAAGAACAATCTGTTCAACATGTAGAATACAAACAAATGCCTCACAAACTTTCCCCTGCTCTTTAAACAATACAAGCTTTTCATGTTATTTAGGCAAAAAAGAAAAGTAACTGAGATCCAGCAGGGGGTTTTCCACAACTTAACACTGCCTAAGATTCCCAACTCAAACAGCAAAAAGAGCAATTACCTTGTTCTGAGATGGCAGAATGATACATATTCTGACTGAAGGAAAACATGGAATCAACACTCCCAACACAAAGTAACTCAAGCACACTCCTCCACACTCCATGCTTGTTGGAATCTAGAGTTTGGCAGGTTTGGGTAATTTTCTTTGCTCCCCACTTCAGCCTCACCCTTTCCATCTAGAGACCACATTTTCAGGCCACTGGCTTGAAACGCTCTGTTATAGACCTAACATTTATAGCAACCCTTGTGGTTTATCTAGAGAGGACAGGCCTTCAGAATCTGTAATCTCTCACTTCAGAGCTTATTTTTGAAGCCCTTGATTCATTGTGGTTTAAAAAAACTTCAAGGCAAAATGCACTCTTTGGCAATTAAGAAACCCACAGGCTTCTGGCCCTTTTGATCAATCTATCTGATGCGTGGGAAAATAAGAGGCCTTCCTCCATCCTAAGAAGCATGTCCCAGAAATAGCAGATATGACCACCTATTTACATTTCAGGAGGACAGTAACAAAAAAAAAAAAAAAAAACAACAGACATTGTTTTCAAAGATGTAGAATAAGCTACTGCATCTCCTTGAACACCACTGTTAAAAAGGGAAGGCATCAGACCAGGAGAGCTTTCTTTTCATATGCTCTGGCTTTAGGAGAAACAGCTCTGTAGTATCTGTGGCCAAGGCTTTGTACTATGAGTACTGAAAAAGTAAGACAAATAAGAGAGAGTCAGAACATAGTGGGAAATAGTAAGACCTTCCATATTTGTAGGTTAATGGTCAATCTTTAAACCCATGCTTTCAGAAATTCTAACTTGAAGTGCTTACTGTACTAAACAAAAATCAGATTTCTCTAGCACTGTTACTGGGGATGCTAAATGGCTTCATTTACAGTGGATACTGGAAAGAAAAATCCAGTTCCCTACACAAGGAGCAGGAGTTCAGATGCCTTCTTGAAATTTTTGCAATTCTTGCTCATAATTCCTTCCTACAGCATAGGGCAAACAATGCAATTACCGTTTCATCCTGAAATGGTATTTTTAAAGTAAGTCTGAGATAGATGTTGTAAGGATCTAACTGACAAGTTTTATTCTTCACATTAAAATAAAGGATATAAGAATGACAGTTGCAGATTCCGTAAGAGATTTCACCTCTTCAGTACTCTGCCAACATGGAAAAATTAAATTTTAAATATCTGTTATGCAGTAGGATTTGTACTATTCCTGATGGGAATACCCTGATCTTTGTTTTCCCTTGTGCACTCTGACAGCATTCTCCAGAATGCTGGAGAATGCTCTAGTCAGAATACTGTGCAGTTCATGCATCTCTCCTGTTCTGTTGCAGACAGGAAAAAACATTACGCGTTAATGAGGAAATATATCTGAGAAGGTCAAGATAATATGAGCAACCAGGAGAAGTATCACTTTTGAAGAACACAGCATATGACAGAGAACAATGATTCCAAATAAACTGATTAGTAATAGTGGTGAATCACAATAACTTCTAGTAACAAAGACAAGGAAAACCAGGCATTTCAGCAATTAACTTAAATGAGACAGAGTTACCACAAGACTTCTCTTTTATTCCCTAGTTTAGATAAAACCCCTGTGGATTTGCTGACCATTAGGCAGACAACCAAATGAATCAGGCAAAGTTGTGGCTTTAGGCACTTCAGTTCTGCCCCTAATAGGACAGTACTCCTTACCAAGCTTATTTTTGGAATGTCAGACTTTCTAAAAATCTGTCACTCTGCCTGAAATGATGAACTGAAAAGCAGAGGGTTAATTAATTGTGTGAATGAGGCAAGTATTGTATCGTATTACTAAAGATTAGTAAATGGAGTATGGGGAGAGAGGAGAAAGTAATCAAGTGAACTACAACCCTATTAAACTGACTTTAGTAGTATGCAAGGTTTTAAAACACACAGCACTGGAGAGAACAATCAACACATCAAGGTAAATGGAAATGTGAAACAGTGAAGAGTAAAAATATCATTTTATGTGAGGCAGATTACATGAGATTTACCTAGTTGCCTTTTTCAGAGAAAAGCAACTTCTTTTTCTAGTTAAAACAAGACAAATAAGCCTAATTTTGATGTACCTTATTAAACCACTTGCACATTAGCCTATCAAAAATTAGCCAGCAATGGGAAAAAGGCTTCACCATGAGAAAATAAGAATTCAGAGGTAGGAAATGAACTGGAATCAAATTAAAATTATAGAGAATAACACAAATTCCTTGCTACTGGAGAGACTGCACTATCTTCACTACCAGGGCAAAAATACAAAGACTCAACCTGTTGTGTTGAAAGGGAAAGTGTATGTTTGGAGGAAAGTTACCAGCAGAATTCTTTAGGATTAGTTTGGAGTCTAAAAATAGTGGATAGTGTCATAGCTAATTTTGGTACAGCGTGTGTGCTTATGACATTTTCTGATGACAAAGTCTGGAGGCAGTGGCAAACTAGAAAAGGCTTGGAATATCATAAAGGTCACTGAACTTCAGTTACTGTAAAGGGATGAGGTTAAAATGTACAAAGTGCAAGGTCGCATGCTTGGAATTAGTAACAGGAATTTTCTATCACCAAATAATACTTGATACTTTATAAAAGACCTTTAGGTAAAACAACTAGTATATTAATCTGTTGTAGCAGAACTATGGACTACCAGCAAGATGAAACCTTCCTCACAGCTTTTCTATAGGCAGACAAGTGTACAACTGAAAGGATTTACCTTGCTTAGCTTATTAACTTATTTTCTTGTTTGAAGAAAATCTGAGAAAAGGTTTATTATTGCTCTCCAAATACAGTGGGAACAAAACAGGATAGGAGAAACACTGAAAGGGAAGATACTTGAATTGGAACTCCGTATCAGTGTAAGATCACCTGAGAAAATTGCCATGAAAATTTACCATGAAGATTAGAAAAGTTTCCAACTGTTAGGGACATAAAGTATTGCAACAGCTTTCCAATAGGACCACGAGGCGAAAAAAAACAAACCTGTTTTAAGATGAAAGCTTGATAAATTTACAAATAGGATTATATGACCTGTTTAACTGCTGCAGGAAGGAACCAGACTTAATAGTCCGTGAAATCTTTCCTGATCCTGTGTTTTCAGTTGGGAAGGCTTCAGCAATGAAGGAAGCAAAAGGCAGTAAGAATATTTCAGTCCAAATACAAAGGAACAAAAGTTAAATGAACTGCAGCTGTGATCTGATCATCTGGACCTACCTTAGCTGGCAGTAAGGCAATCTCTTGAAATTTTGGAAAACATTGCTATCCTGTTTCTTTTACAGCATACCCAGCTGCTCTTACAACTAGAGTTCTGGGACATTTCCAAAGCTGTACAGGAGAGAGATTTGTGTCCTCTCAGAGCAGTTAGTTCTACCTTTGTTTCAGTTATAGCAAATGAGGGCCTGTTTTCACTGTACTGCTAGTCCAGAGCCAGAATATCTTTTGGTAAGGCTCCTGTATATTACCTCCCCTCCCCTCCAAAAAAATTCCACTTTGCTCCCACGGGATATTCCCTATGTAGCAAAAGCTTTGAAGTCTTAGCCCAAGAGTGTCTGGCAGCATGGAAAGGAGTTTCTGTAAGTTATGTACCCTTGACACCTTCCTACAGTTGCACAAACCTGAAGGTTTTGTTTGCCTTAAAGCTTAGCTGGTTTTGCCACAAAGAGCAGTTAGTCCAATAAAAAAGCAAATCCCTTTATAAACCTTGCCTTGAGCATCTTGTATACACCAGGGGAAAGTGAAAACCTAAAAGCAGCTCTCGGACCACCTTATTTATAATGGAAACAATTTTCAAAAGTCTAAATAAAGTAACTCCTAAGCCAGTGTTTCACCTCGAGCCTCAGGTTCTGCATTTTGGTGCCCTTGTTTGGCAGGATGCTTATCTCTAGCTACATCCAACTGCCACAGCTGCCACAACCTCCATCCCTGCTGATAGCTGGATTCATTCCCTTGCAATAGCCATACCCTCACTGGAGCACGAGGGAATTTTCTCTCATCTCCCCAGCGCTCATTTGGGTCAGTTCCTGTCTCAGGACAGGCACATCCGCAGCAGCTCTGAGGGGGAGCCCTCCCCGTGGGGCTCTGGGGCCCACCAGCCAGGCCTCGCCGCCTCCCTAGGCCGGAGGCCACCGGCCGAGTCCCCTCGTCTAACGGAGCGGGGCCGCCCGTTGGCGGGCAGCAGCCGAGGGCCCCGACGCGCGAAGGCCCCGGGGGCCGTTGGGCGGTGCGCGGGGGACGGGCGAGGCCTCCTGGGGCTGCCGTTGGGGCAGCCCCCGCAGAGGGGCAGCCCCCGGAGAGTGGCGGCCGGAGCCGAGGAGCCCGTCGGCGGCGGGAAGCCCGGCCGAGAGGGAGGCAGCCGGGGCGGAGGAGCTGGCACGGGCTCTGTGAGAGCCTGAAGTCTCGGGACGGGAGAGAACCGCGGGCTTTGGATTCATTAGGACGCGTGGCACCGCATCGCCTCCTAAATATCTCGTCACTTCTTTGCTGCCCCCAGGCAAGAAAACCTAGCCCTTTTTCTTGTATTTCTAGTTAAACCCTCCAGTTCAAAACACTGCAGCCCCCTTCTCCCCACAGAAACTGGCTGGTTTATCTGTGACTCCTCTCTGTGTGTTCCTACAGCTTAGCTTTTCCACAGATACTTCACTGTAAGGTCATGACTCGTAAACGCTTCGGGTGGTCTCCTCAGGCAGCCACACATGCAGGCTGTGCTTTTATTTTAAGGAGAAATGGGAAAAGCATTTGATTACAAAGGATGCTCAAACAGGCCTCTTTAATTTTGATTTCTTCCCACTTTAAACTATAAATATAGCTGAAGATTACAAAGGATCGTAAAGTAAATACCAAAAGACAACATTTACAATTTTCCACACAGCTACACCCTAAACCAATAATATAAGGAAACCTGTCCAAAACTTTGAAGTGATGTTATAGTTTGTTATATGACAAAACACTGGGGTTTCTATGTATTTATTTAGCCACCTACCACTCCCTGACCAAGTTTTAAAATCCATTTGTTTGCTATATAGAAAAACATAATATTAAGGGGAGCTGTATTTTCAAGCTATTTGTGTTACACAAACATTAACTGAAAACAAATTCATGCTAACAATGTGTCTTGTACTTGCATGATAAAATCAAGATCTGCTTTTTTAATCCAATTTTTTTTTGGGGGGGGGAGGAAGCCTTTGATCTGATACACCTAATTTCCACTTAATTATTTTTCCCCCACTGGATGCTTTTCCTTTGATTCTAGCAAGAAACCTTTTTAAAAGTAATTTTGACCTTGCGTCCTGTTAAATAAACAAAACAAAACAGAAAAAGACAGTAGTAGTTGTGTTTGTGCTCTTTGGGGAACACATTGAAGGCAGCAGCTTGTACAGATGATATAATTCCACCAAATCATGTAATAAAGCAATACAGAGGATTAGAAAGATTTCCCTATTTAAATTCTCTGTTGTCTGGATTATAGTGCCTCATGCCTTCCAAAATCCGTTTCTATTATTGCAGCTGATAGAATTATATATGAAGACCAAATAATTTATTTATTTTATTTTTAGGAAATTGTCAGCTTGCAGTGATTAGTTTGTGTTTTATTTATTTTTTCTAAAGTGTATCTCATTTGCAGTTCTCTGTGATGTTCCGAACCTAAGCAAAATTGTACTCTTGCTTCAGATAGACATCTTACATTGTGTTTTCACAGCATTGTCAGCATCTTTAGCATGAGTTAAATCTCAGATCTCTTCTAGTATAGTTTGGTCTACTGAAGTTTACAGACACACCTTGATGAATCTGAATTACCTTGGCCAGGTGCTGGCTAAAGGATCAGGATGTTTATTTCTCAGGAACAAATGGTAAACTTTACCAGCAGGAGTGGGCTTGATATTTACTGTGTAATGCAGCTTTTCTGCAGCATTTACAAGAAAGCCATTTGGTTTATATGGCAAAGCTTGACTAAAATCCATTGAAGTCATGTGTAGTTTGGCTGCTAAGGATTTGAGGAAAGCTAAAAGAAAACATTTGGTTTAAACACTGGATTCCAGTGGTGTGTTCTTGGAACAAGAACAAAAATATTTTGCCAGTAAATGAAAATATTATTAATTACAGGAGAAACCACACTGAATTTGTGATGCCTGCTTGAACCCTTATGTCTACAGAAATGCATTAACAGTAAATTTCAAGTTTTGCATTGGACAGGATTCTTAGTGCAAATAATTCTGTATTTGCACCAGGTATTATATAATAAGTTATTTCTAACGTTAGTATAAGTTATGTTACCTTGGTTTTTGTCTATGCATCTAAAATTTGTACTGTGCATCTAAAAATTATTAGAATGCTACTGCTATGTGCATAGGTGCATGGCAGCATTGATAGATACATGCTTCAGGCATCCCTGTACACTGTGAAATAACTGAAGTTGTAAAGCTTAAGTTTTGTGAACTTCCTATAACCGTGTTTAAAAAGGAGGTATTTATAGACAAACTAACCTGAAATCTAGTGTTTCTGCAATGGAAAGTTGCAGCCAGCAAAGAGCACACAATTATGTCTTCTATAATTTTAGACAAGGAGGGAGTAGTACTAAACCAGTTAAAACCACTAAGCCAACAGCAATTACTCAAGTAATTTACTGATATTATTCAAAGAGCATAAGTGTGGGTACTTGTGAATGTGTCTAGGATTTATCACACCCAAAAAGAGCTCTCACCTCAGCTCTCAGTTTCCAGTGAGCAAAGTAGAATTTTCCAGTAGGGTTGCTTTCCCTACACCATGTATGTATTAGGTTCAACGTAGGCTTAATGGAATTATGGCATGCTGCTAATGCTGCATATCAATTCATTTGCCTGAAATTACTGAGGAACATTCAAACTTTTATAATGGTAGCGATGAAACTAAGACCTTCCATGGAGTGGAAAGAAAAGCTTTAAGAACAATTCTGTCCATATGGCTCTCAGTGTTCCATATTAGACACCTGAAGAGGGTAGGTTTTTTTGAGATTTAATACTCCCCCAAATACTGATAATGTCTGAAAGCTTCTTGACTCAATCATCATTGCAGCCAAGACATTAAGTAGTGTGTATGTGCAGGCTGCACCACTTTAGGAAAAGTCAAGAGAATGGTTCTTGTTGTTTCTTAAAAAACTGCTACTGACAGCAATCCAGATCATGAGTCTCCTTCCAATACAAAAAATTGAGTGGGTGCTACACACTGTGAGGAAAACAATAAGACTGAATATGAAATGAGATACTGTTTGTTACTGGTCGCTTATATCTGTGGCTGATTATTAGAGCACAGCTTGAATCCGTGAAGATTAGCTGTGTGAATATGTGTAGATATCATAGAATCATGGAATAGTTAGGGTTGGAAAGGACCTTAAGATCATCTAGTTCCAGCATCCCTACATACGTATTTAATAATAAATAATGAATATTTAATATGTAAATATGTGGAATCAGACAATCCAAGAGAAGGATGCAATAGGACACTTAGGCCAAATGATAAACCACAACTATTTGAGTAACGTTGATCAATTTTTATATTTATAAATGTGATCTACCTAAAGACAAGTTACATGGGAGTTTATGGGGCAACTGAAAAGTAGTGGGCTTTGTATTGTAATTATTAACATAGATTTTATTGATCTCTTCCCTCTTCACAGGTCTTTCTGGACATGCTTCACTAAAATGGAGGGTAAGTAAATATATCTGGGTTAGGTACAGAGTAGTAAAACTGAAGTCAAACAGTCTAAACTGAACTCCAGTTTCCAGCTTCTAATCCATTTACTAACTCAACAGTACAGCTTTAATTATAGTAACATGATTTGTAACATGCTAAAGCACTATGAAAGGCTATGCTAGATCTGGAGCAATAGATAACAAGAAAGTAAAAAAAAAAAAAAACAAACAAAAAAAAACAACAAAAAATCCCCACAAAAAAACAGCAAACAGTGCAGGTTTAACTTCCAGACTTCGAACTCCAAAAGACTCCATAACACAAACTGAAATCCTGGAATGCCTTGAGTGTTTCCTGAGAAGTTAATGGTGTTAAGGCATTTTGAGAAACACCTTCAAATTCAGCTGGTTTTACATGCTGTATTATGTAATCCCTTTAAAGTCATGATGCAATAACTGTGCTTTATATGTGAGATTTTGTTTTCTCATTGATATACTTAACCTAATCCTCCAGTGTCTTATATGCTATAGAAAGTGAACAGAAAAAAATGGTATTTTGGTAACTGAAGTTATATACATTGTAGAGCTGTAGTTATGTCTGCAGACTCTTGAAGAGAAAGGTAGTTTCAAATGAACTAGCTCAACTATGGGAAGCAGTGTAGCCATGACAGCAAAAAGTTCAGTGTCAGCTCTAAAATCAGTGTGTAAAGGTAAGTAAATATTTGGAGAACTTGTTGGCACAGTGTTCTTCTGCTACAACAGTTACACTACTTCGCTATTTTATATGCTGCTCAGGATGACCTCAGCCTAAGAAGATAGAACAGCTGTACTTTTTGGCTGCTTGGTGTCTGGCACAACAGGTTTGGAAGTGCTCATGAAAAGAAAAAGAACAGAAAAACTATACCAGGTCTCTATAAGTATCTGTGTAGTAATCTTTCAGTCAAAAATGTGACATGGTAACAAATGCTTATTCCTAGTCTTGAGCGGTCAGTGCCTTTCCCCCTCCCAGTACTTAAGTATTCCACCCACATTGTAGAGGAAGTGATAATAATTATCATATCTTCCAATGAATATTACTGGTTCTTGTATGTATATGTTTCCTATAAACAATGTGGTTGCATATTCATGTAATTATTCAGATGATCGCTTTACAAACTTAATTTTGTTTCTGCGCTGTTAATCTGAGGAGTCTGAGAAGACTAGTGATTTTGGCCAGTACCGTTTCAGAGTGCCCACTGAAGGCTTGATTCCTTTCCTCTTGGAAACTGCAAACCTGGTTCATTTCACTGAGTTGCTTTATAGTGCAGCCTCTACTCAGGGGAACGTACATGCAGTAGGACACTATTCAACGTGTTGAACAGTGTTAGTCTCAAGCCTCTACGACTGATATTTAATACCCATATGGTTTTGTTTCCTGCCCTGAAACAACATGAGCATGCCAGCACTTCTGGGGCAAAGAGATACCCCATTAAATTGCCTTCTGAGGCCTATTATCTAAACTTACTTTGCACCGTTTTTATATTCAGAGTCTGAGGGTGTGTTTTACATGATGATGGAGGTATTATTAGCAACCGACTGATTGTTAGAAATCACTATAGCTAAGCCAGCTGACTTCAGAATTCTGGTGCCCTTAAAATGGATTTCTGTAAAGGTTTTTTTTCCAGAATCTAATGTGGTTTAGACATGAATAATTTACAGGCTTCTTTTATGAGACACCACAAAGGATCAATACAGATATAAAACATATCCACTACAGTATAGGCCAGCTATTGCAAAAAGTGGTGCTGTTCTTTTCACAGGACAAATTGCAAACTCATGCACCAGTTCAGTCCAGATTATTTTCTTCAAATCATACAAGCTATCCATTAATTGAGCGGCTAAAAGTGATTTTTAGTTCTTTTATTTTTTTTCTAATCACAAAGTCAGATACCAAAAAAAAAAGAAAGAAAGTAGTTGCTTTCCAATGCTCAGCTTAGGGAACAATAGTGACTGTTCATTTCTCAGGGTTTATTTGTATTTAGTTTATTTTCTATCTATGTACATATGCTAATAGTTAGAACCTGTGTTTCCATAAGGGGGTAGCAAGGTGTTTGATCCTTTTTTCATATTTATGCTTCTGTGTACTTACACACAAAAGAAAATAGAACATTAGGAAATATGGTTATTTAGATGGCCTATACTTATTTGTCTCTACAGTTAAAAATAGTCAGGAAAATGCATAGAAATGCCTTTGTGAAGATCTAAGTTCTAAAAAGTAAATAGGTCAGTTTTATACTGTTATAATTAGCCTTCAAAAATTACTATGGATGTGCACGATGATAGCTGTCCCTGTCTAGAATGATTTGGATTTGATTTGAAAGTTCTGCATTTGAGACATAAGGTTTGTAACTGAGGCAATTCACATAAGGAGAATTCAGGAGAATCTAGAATACAGGGATGTCCTAACCTGAAAATTTATTTGACATTGATTTCTAACTGCAGTGTAGTTGGTTAATCTCAAAAAGTGAACAAAACCCAGTGTACATGGTTAGTTGCTGTAAACAGCAACCTTTTAAGATAGATTACATTTACTACACACCCAGCATTCATGGTTTTTACTGCAAAACCTCATACTTTTTTCTAGAATATGCATGTGCAGAGTTTACCACCCACCCATATAATGTATCATCATAGTCAGGGTTTGCCTCGTTCCAAAAATAGCTTAAAATAGGTATTTTTTCAACATCTTTAAGTTTGGAGAAAATAAATATTTAGACGTAAGTCTTAGTTTATGGTCTAAACATAAGATTTGCCAAACTCCCAAATCTGACAGGTTTTACTAGTTCTTAAATTTCAGTGATGAATCAACACAAGATTTACTGTTGGGGTAAACAGTTTGTGTAATGTCAAATATGTGACTATGTGGAGTATATAGAGGTATATGTAGACTTCCCTGGGTGTGGTTATAATTGTTAAAATTTAAATAACAAAGTAATATGCACCTACACTTTCATTTGACCTTGGCTGTTATCAGTGTTTTAAACCACATTCCTCTACTGCCTCTGCTTCTAAGGGTTTCTCCTAGTGCATTTTATATTCTGGATTAAAACTACTCTTACCCAGATGCCCTAAGGGGTATATGTTTCTATATAATATTGGAATGACTCAGAACTCCCTACCCATAGCATTTTTCCTAAGAGTTTAATCCAGTTTAAAAGGGTTTTTTAAGTTGATCATTTCACTGAGCTGGTTTAAGGTACAGACACAAACAGCTTTTTTTCTTGTAGCAAAAGAAACAATAAATTGTAGCACTAACATGGTATTGAGTTCCAGAGGAGGAGGGGTTTGAGGCTAAGGGTGTCAAGAACCTCTTTAATTGGCTTTGCTACTCAAGGAAACTGTAATGTCAAACTTAGTTGATGATATAAAATGCTAGTTCTTCAGAATAAAAGCATGTTTACCCTTACCTTGCATCCAGTTTTTAAAGATGAGAATGCTTTCAGCAACTGACAGCACTTGAGAAAAACTGACAAACCCCAGCAAACCTCCGTAGTGGTCATATATATGAGGTCATAATTACTGTTAAAACTAAACATTTAAGAAGCTAAATTGCCTTTCCCTATCTGTACTGTGTTACATGCACTTGATGTTTTATGCAAAATATTTAAAAAGTGCACACACTTAGCTGTGCTTTTAATTTAATTTTTTTAAATTGTTTTTTATTCATTAGCATTTTTTCCTGGTGTTTGGTGTACACCCACTTCAGGAAAACAGAATCCAAACACATATTTTCAATTTTAATAAGATAGCATATCAGTTATTAAATGTCAGAAGTGTCTATCAGAGCTCTTTCTTCAGCTTTAACTACCTGACAGTATTTTTATACAAAAAATCAAAAGTGATTAATGTTTTAATCAGATGGTTACTAGAGATTTGACATTAGTTACCATGGTCTGAGGGGTTACTGCTTACTCAGCAAGCATGCATTCTTGGCTTGCTGCAATGTTTAGTAAAATCCGTTTGTGTAAAGTGCTATGGAAGGTGGTACAAAATAGTTTTTCCTTCTTCGTACCGTAATTATCTGGTGATTACAGGTAGGGATTGTTAGAAGTAAAAGAGGTAAATGCCAAAGAGAAGAAGAAAAATGTCCCAGTTAAGAGGTTAAGCACTGGAATTTCTTGACAAACCCCTTTGGAATCCACATCCTTGGAGATACTCAGAACTTGACAGTCCAAAGTAACTTGACAGAGCTTTATATTTAGCCCTACTGCATGACCTCCTGAGGTGCCTTCTAACCTAAACTCTGCTGTGGTTTACCCTAAATGTCTGTACCCTAAATTACCTTATGTTTCAGTCACAGGAAAAGATGGAAGTACTCTAGGCCAGATAATTTATAAAAGAAAACTGATACTCAGTATAAATTTATGGTTTTGTTTCCACTTGTACTATTTTAAAACTAAAGTTTCCAGACTGACTTGTTTGAAATACATTTTTTAATGTGTTTATAGGCTGAGCTGCTCTGTATTAATTCAAAAAAAAGCAAAAAAGAATTTATCATGGAAAGCATGAGCCAGAGTTAATTTTAGAGGTGCTAGTAAATGCTGCTGTTATAAAGCCTATTTTTCTGTTTATGGTAAGAACAGATCTTCCCTTTTTGTTGTACTTATTATCTTGCCAAAAAAAGAGGTCACTAGCAAGGTGAATCTCTTGTTTTTTCAGTACTGCTGTAAATATAATTTTCGGCAATAAACACAGCTGCTGCACAATACAAGTTTTCAGATGGAAACCTGTGAAATATTCAAATAGTTACAGAAGCAGTATTTTAGTCCCATTACTGTTATTGATATTGTTTGTATTTGTATGAGGGATGTCAAGAATGTTTTTCTTTCCTAGAAACTGTATGGGATATGTTGGTGAAACATAGGTACCTGCAGTTTCTCTTGCACAGTTAACTTCTGTAGACCAAGAAGGGGTTTTCTAAAAGGTGAAATGGTTGCAATTAATAAAAAAGTACATCCGTTAGGCATCTTAGCTAAGATTAGCAGTACTTAAATTATACAAGCAATATACCCACATAAAATGTAAACAAACAAATAAACAAAACCCCGACCTCTTTTGAATATAATCGTGCAAACCCCTGGGAAGTCCACAAATATATAATATTATTAACAAACTTAATTTTTCACCCCATATTCAGTAATACAAGTGCAGAAGTACAGTCAGTTTTTAGGTTTTCACTTTTAGGTGAGTTTCTCAAAAGTATTTTTAAAAATGGAGAGGTAAGAGAAAATTAAGGAGTTTTTTTCTTTTCTCCATAAATATCTGTATAAACTCATTTGAGTGTTTCGAAATACATTCTCAACCCAACAAAATCTTTATAAAGAAGGCTGGTCCCAGGTCCCTTATAACTGGTCTGTCAAAAAACAGTGAAAATACATATATAATAAATAATTAGAAGCAATTTGCCCAACATCACAATGCAGAGCTGGAAATAGAATTCCAGTCTTCTATTTAAAAATCCTAAGGCAAAGACTAGATTTACAGTGTTCCCTATCTTCTACACATTTTGGGATTTCTCTTTTTTTTTTTGGCAGGCTAACAAAGCTTAGCATAGCACTGTGGGCTTATGTGGCCTTCTTTCCCTCTCTATCATTCTTTGAGTAATGTTATAACAGGATGATGCTAAAAGGATTTTTCCAGCACTTTCTGATTCTGAAATTGCTTCTCATACTTCATACCAGAAGTCTGGTCTGTCTCACATCTGTGCAAGCATGTGCATGGCCACTATCCCTGTTACTAGTATTTTTGAAGTCTGAGCTTATTTCAAATTTCCAAGATATATTTATTCTAGACACATTAGATTTCCCTCTAGTAAAAAATAATGTGATGCTGGCTTACTGTATATGTACATCAGTAAGCTGATGTCAGGAATCTTCATCCTGTTTCTGATGTGCAGCTGAATCGTATAATCATAGAATCATAGAATAGTTAGAGTTGGAAGGGTCCTTAAGATCATCTAGTTCCAACCCCACTGCCATGGCCAGGGACACCTCACACTAAACCATGCCACCCAAGGCTCTGTCCAACCTGGCCTTGAACATCACCAGGGATGGAGCATTCACAACTTCCCTGGGCAACCCATTC